>JAPMOQ010044403.1:191966-291603 GCA_026543055.1 Argiope trifasciata
AGGAATAAAACGTTCATTCCTATAGTTTTGTATTCAAGGAATAAAACGTTCATTCCTATCATAAATTATTTTGTTTTAGTTATTATCAAGATAGATCATTTTTTCTACTTTGCTTTAAGTACAAAAGTTTATCACAAAAAATAAAAAAAATAGTTTAATATTTAAGAACGGAACTAGTTTAACGGAGTTAACATGCATTACAAAGGAGTTATTTTATTTAGGTCAAGTGAAAACGTTTTTTGTGTATCAAATTCTTTACTTTTATATCTTGCAATATCCGATAATACATATGTTTTTTTTTTCAAAACTCTGTTCTTAATGGCATGCATAAACAGACGAAATATGAATGTATTTCGTCTAAAGTATGTATTCGTGTAAAGGCATGGAAATCTACAGATGTGGTTATTTTACTGCTTTTTTGAATATATTTTTATTTATTTCAATTGCTTTAATATTGATGAAGAATATAAAATGGGACTAATCTGGAATATCTTCAGGATTTCTGTTACAGTGTATTCTGTGAAATTTTAATTGAACCATTAATGAATAACACATTCCTAAATTTTGGGGTTTTTATTCGTACCTCCTTTTTTTCATATTTTTTGAAGTTATTTGAATGAAATAAATGGTTATAACATAAGCTATGATTTGTTAAAATGTGGATATTCTAAATTAGATACTGGAATTTTAAGCAACTTTTTATTAAATTGAACGTTTTTATGTTATTATATAAAACATGGGGAAATAGAAGTGGGTTATATATAGTTTCCACACTATTTATTCCACATTTCAAAAATAAAATAAGCATGAACTGAATTATTTTACAAAATTTTGACTATAACTGTATTTTTATATTACTTAGGTATTATGTATTTATGTATTATTTATTATTTATACATTTAAAACTCAGCATGTTAAGAACAAACCGTTTTCAAATTGCACCTTATAATTTAATTTAAAATGTATTGTTTGATTTCAATATAAAAGAAACTATAACAATTCTATTATCATTGTCTTATATCATTCTTTGGACATGCTATGAAAAATTTCCTTAATCCGGTCAATAAGCTTAAATATTGATGATTTTTGTAATGACCACAAAAAATTTGCTTAATATAGTCAAAGATTATTATATATAATCACCAATTTAGTGCGAAGTTATTTATACAGCATAAAGAAAAAATATAAATATATCATCAAACAATAATCGAAACAACGCATATTCTTATTCGTTTGTACTGTTTTCATAGAAATTTGTTTCCTATAATTTCAACTTGATAATAATTTGATCTTTTCATAAATTCAATTTTACCTGTACGTTTAATTATATAACATTTGTCTTACATGATGCAGTATGTGCAGTTTCAGATCAAACGGTATTTATTTTTCTAAAAGATTATAAGAAGGTAAAATTCCACTGTGGACTCTCCAAACATAGAACTTGCTAAAGATCTCACATATATCTGACTCTATACAACTCTTTTATCTATTTTCTATAAGCTACTATCGATTCAGTGTCTAAGTCATTTGTGTGACAAAGTTACACTTCCAAAATGACAAAACAATAGAATTCGATTTTTTTTATAGGCTCTGCAGTCTTGAAAAGAAATTGGGTCATGTTGGTATCTCAAAAAGTTGATAAGCTTCATGGCAGAAAATTACATAGATAGACAGATATATATAATCTCTACTTGCCCAAAACGAGACTATTATTTGCTTATATCATCAATATTTAAATATATAATTTAATTTCAACAAAAGTTGTTAGAATGTACAGGAATAGTAAGGGAAAAAAATGTGTTAAAACTTTTTTATTCTAAATATAAATTTTTTAAAGAAAAATTGCAATTTTAGTAATTAATTGCATAATACAATTTCAAAGAATTTTGAGTCGGTTAATTAGGGATAAGTATATTCATAAAATTATTTATTATGTCCTTGCACACATTTGATTTTTAATGTATCTATATTTTTGTTATACTTTTTTCCTTGTCTTTTCAGAACTTACTTTCTTTCAGGATATTTCATAAATTCTGTAATTATTGGAATAAGAAAACAATAAAAACTATGTATATAAGTAAAAATTATTACATTACTTTTAAATACCTTAATATCTTTATACTTTTCAAATATTGTTTAGTATAATATTAACTTTGTCTCACTGATGATTAATTTTATGAATTTTTTTCCTTTATTAAAATAATTTTAATTTTAAAATTATTAATTTATTAAAATACTATTTCCTGTATTAAAAATGTGTATTTTTAAATATTCAAATCACAATAGAATACAATGATCACACTTGCATAATAAAAATAAGTTCTTAAAAAAGTATGTTATTTCCATGGAGTTTTATTAATCCTTTACTGAAGAGACAGAGTGTCTCACACCACTAAAAATGGACATTCGGTCAATCATTTACATTCTTTGTTAAATTGAATGGATTAACCCGGTAGGTTCTTGTCTCGTGACCTTCAATACGCTTTTTCTATTGACTTCAAGATATTCTTGTTTTAAGTATTTTAGTTATTTGTTTGCCCGAAGTATGTGAGTCCGGATCCCCCTTTTAATGTTGCGGTGCTATACACGACTTAGCAGATGGTTCTAAAACTTGGTTCTCCAAAGTTTTTTTTTTTTTATTATTATTATTATTAAAGTTTACATTAGGCTATCTCTGATATTATGTTTAATATAATCATTTTTTCTAGTGATTATGTACTTTGAAAATTTTATAAAAAATATTAATCCACCAAGAGGAAAATCTACAGTATTTACAGACTGATTTTATACTAATGATTAACTTGTATCTTTAAAATTCTCTCGGAAATCGTGCTATAGAATGTTTGCAGGTTTCTATATAGAAATAATGGCGGTAGAAAAAGGGGTTCATTTTACTAATCGCCAATTAATTATATTTATTACAATGTTTGAATTTTCCTTATATTGCTTCTTTTATACCTTTGTATATTGTAAAAATAAATATGAAATATGTCTTTTAAAGAACATAATTTGATATGAAGTATAATTTGAGTAGGAAATATACGTTCAAACATATTTACATTATTTAATAATAATACTTTGAAAATATTTCAAACCGTATCTATATACCAAGAAAGTTATCTACAGAATATATTGGCTTGTTTTCATACATTACTTTCATTGAAAAATTATTTTTTTTTCTGTAAAGAAATTCGGGTCTCGTAGACTGCATCTTCAAGCTAAATCTTAAATTTTGACCTCCTCAGTTAAGGGTTAAATTAATCTTAAAACGATAACAAAATTGAGTAAAGAACGCTTAGATAAACGCTCACACAAAAAAAGTTTATACAAGAACAAATCAAAGAAAACCGAAATATTCCCTTCAAATAATATTTTTCCACACAGACCAAACACATTAAATCTATATTTATCACTCCTCCTATCTAAATGTCTGACCATCAAAACAGCTGCCTGTTTTGGAAGCCGCCAAGTCTGTAAGCGTTTCCTCCATACTTTTTTCATTGCTACCTCACTGTCGTTCAATTTCCCTTGCCATGGTATCTTTCCTTACTGGCCAGAAATGCGTATACTTCTCGGCCAGATGGCATGACATGCCCTGAAAGGAAGGAAATAAAAACGAGTCTACAGGCGAAAGGGCAGAAGAAAATATTTTGGCCGTCTCATAAGTGACATGGTAATACAAAAATAGGGGGAAAATAATAAAAAAATGAAGGCCACCATTTTTCTTAAAGATAAGGAAGTTAAAAAAGAATTCTTGCACCACAGATAGCGGAATGTCGCAAAGAAAATAGAAATTTTGCAAGTGATCCAAAACAATCTTAGGTAACGTTCAAAATCCAAATTCGATTGTGTTTGAGTATTATCATGTTTCTAATAATATAAGAGGTTTGGTTGAGTATTTCATAGAAATCGAGTTTTCCTTTACATTTAATAAACACAGTTTACTTTCAGTATTTATAATCTGAAAAAAATAGATGATTAGGCAAAATAATTAATTTTTTAGTTTGTATGTCGAATAGTTATTGGATATTTTTAATTCTTAACATTTTTTTATAAATTCCTATGACCTTTCTTTTCATTTTTCATTATTCGGATATTTTTTTGTTTATTTTTTTTAAATATGCATTTTAAAAAAATATGAAAAATTGATGCAAATATACAAATTTTGTCATGATTCCTAAACATCACTTTCATTTAAAACTTAAGTGGGGATTAATCATTTATAACTTATATTGCTGTTTCTTTGGAATAAATAAGATTACATGGAATGATTTTAAAATATGAAATACTTTAGTCAGATAAAAATTCAATACACTTAACCTTCAATTCAAATACTGTTGCTCATTTATCCATAAAACTAATACCTTATAAAATATAAATAAATAATGAGAATAAAAATCAATCATAGCTTAAAAAACCTCTAACTACATCAGAAGTATCATGAACATTTAGAGATCCTTTTAGCTGAATTATCAGAAACTCATCCAAGCATTTTCTTCCTTTAACTATGTACGTAAAAAAGGCGTAATTATGTGATGCCCCTAACAACATCTGTGCCCCAAATGATTATTCTATTAGATATTCCATCAGCCAAATCGGTTCTCGCATGAGTTGGATTGTTTTTCTGCTAAATGTTGAATACTCTAATGCAGATAACGTTTCGCATAAATGGGTCAGAATAAAATGCTGGATATTATTTCTACGCTTTGTTTTATTTATAAGGAACTCAATCAATTGATTCTTTTTTTTTTTTTTGTAAAATTTACATTGAGATTTTTTTTTTAATTTGGGAAAAGTTGAACATTATTTTCATTGTTCTATTTAATGTCTTTGGTGATTTCTTCAAAAACAATCAAAAATGTTTCCTTATTATTTGTATGTATGTATGCATGTATAAGAAATTACACGATATGATTTAACATATTCTTTATGTTTAAAACGACAAAAACTCCTTTGTTTTCTAATGTATGTTTTTAAAGATTTTATATTCATTTCGTAATTCTTTTTTTTTCTTTTTAGTTACAAAAATCATTCCATTTTAGTTAATGCGTTTATTAGAAATATACATTTTTCCATTAGAATTTTTACAGGACTAGTTGATTTTTCTTAGCATATTGGTTGACTTATAACTGGCATGTTTTTCACGCTCATTCTAATAAATAATAGGCGCTTACTATCTAATTAAATTATCCCGGGTAGTCCTGAATTCGTTCTGGATAATATTCCTGAATGGAAGAGTCGCCGAGAGAATTCCGAAGCAAGGACGGAGTGCTTAATCTCTGTGTACTTGGTAACCATTTGCCAAATAAGCGATGAATTTGGCTACAAAACGGATAATACCTGAAACATCGAGAATTTTCTGGATCTGTCCCTTAGGAAGTGATATACATCCTACCGTTTCAGCCTGTGCCTTGTTTCATGAATTAAGTTGTGTGAAGTAATACGTCGGCAGCTAAAGCGAGAAGAGACACAAGAGTAGTTCAGCCTCCTGGAGAAAGTGTAGAGCAAAAGCTCCGAGGATCCCCTTTCTTGCTAAATGCTGCCTAGCCGCTTTGTGCATGGTGGACGTTCTCGCTAACAAATTTCTATGTGTGGGCTAATGTCTGCTGAAGAGTGCTGCTGTGGTGTCATGCGTGTTCGTCTCCACTGTACATATTTGTCATCTTCGTTCTGTCTTTTCTTCGTGTAAATAAACGTTGTCGTTCTGCTTTCTACTGAGGCCTGCTGATTGTGCTTTACACAACATAAACCTACTAACACTACCAATGAATTCGACGGATTGAAAATCCGTAACAGTACTGTTTTACTTGAAGGGTGTCATGTAAAAATATCGAAAATAGGTCTAATTTCTTATGCAGTGCTTTCATTGATATATTTCAAATAAAACGAACTTTATACGTTAAAATTTTCTTTCCGATTTGGGATTATTGATTGAAAAACAAAAAAAAATCTATAAGAGTTCATACTTCTAAAATCATTAACTCAATAAATAAGATCAATATACAATGAATTAATTAATGAATAAACTATACTGTCGAGAATGGAATTTAAGAAAGTATATTTAAAATATTATTATTATTTGTTTTCAGACAACAAAGAAAACAAGAAAAAAGAACATTCATTGTTTCTTTTTGGATTAAAATTAAATATAATTGCACTTAGAAATGTAAAATCAACCTGTGCCTGATTCTATCAACGAAAATTACAATTCCTTTTCTTTCATTCACCTCTTTAAGCTATTAAAGATAAGCAAAACTGTATTTAGTCACTTTTAAAATAAACTGTTTCCTTTTATTTATTTCTTAAAATGATATTATTAATTTTTACTATGTTGTAATGTGACATTTCTTTTCAATTTCAATGAGATAAACCACCTTTAGCTAATATATTATTTAATGAAAGAACTACTTACCTTAAAGATTCAGTTGTAATTACAATTGTAACGCAATAAGCTGCTTAATAAAAGTGTTAAATGTTCCATTCATATGTATGTTTATTGAAACAGAATATCAGTTACAAAAGTCATTTATTTTTTATTCCCGCATTTCCTTTTAATATATCATGAGAATAGTTTGATACGCTGCAGCTGCCATAAAATACATTTATTTTTCCTCAACAAATGCTTCACAAGGAGAGAACATTATTATATGAACTCATTTTTTATGCATTTTTTCTTCAGTAAAAAGTAATTGAGAATTCTCCTCGTGCTTGTGTAGTTTAATAACGGAATCGATGTGGAAAACTGGCAAAAGAATTTCCAACGTAATTACACCGGAGTCGGAAGGTACAATGTAAAGGGGCAATTTTTGTTGAAAAGAATGCGGCTGAGATTGTTCGACTTTCACCTGGTGCATCAGACAGGTTTTCCGAAGGTATTTTTGGAATTTAATACAATTTGCATTTGGAAGCTAACCGAATATTCAGAAGTTACGAAGTTAATTCAATTCCCTATCATGTAAGAAAAGAAGTTTTCTTTTGCCAAAAATGTCACAATAAATTTATGTTTTAGAAACCTTTTTATATGGCGCAAAAAATATTTTACTTCTTCCTCTAAAAATCTGAATATTGTATTCATTTTTCAAAGAACTCTATATTCCCTGCATTGTAATTTTCGAATTGATTTTTTTTTCAAATATTTTATAAAGCACTTGTTTATTATCTAAATTGGACTGAAGTTTCGAAATTTTATTTTCTGTTATTTTGTGCCGAGGAAATAATTGTGTAAATGAAATACCCTTGCAATCTGTAATATGACACTTTTGTTAAAGTATACAAACCTCTTTATTTCACGTAATAGGTGCGGCTATCAGAACCATAATAAAACATAAAGTATAGAAATAACAATTAAAACCACTATTCTTGCCACTTTGAAACAGAAGTTTAGATATTTCATGCGCATATAGTTAAGTAATTGTAATAAATCTAAATATAAAATGGTTTACCATTTGAAATAAATCACTCATCTTGATCATGTTCCAACATTTGATTAAAAATTGAAGAATTTCTTAACAGAAGAATTGTTTAGACACCTATTTCATAATTCTACGATTAGATAAATAAATACGACTGCTCATGAAAAACTCCTCCACAGGATTCAACATCATGTCAAATGATCTTCCATGAAAAACAATTTAATATGCTTGAAATCCACATGAGTGGTTGATATTTGCTATAATAAATTATCAAGTTTTTAAACAGCAATTTTATAATATTAAATAACTAAGGTAAAAGTGGAAATGACTAAATCTGCATGCATTTCGATTCTACCAAACGTAGATTTTAATTTTAGTTGCGTTCTCAATTTCATATTAATCTTAGAAGTTCGTTATATATCTATTTTTACAAACATGCACTGATTTAAATTAAATAAACTAAATTATTATAAACATTCAAAACTGAAATATTATAATGTGTATTAATAACATTTTAAAATGAACAACAGTTTTAAAAATAAAAATGAATATTCTATTTTCCAAAAAGGGCAAACATTCATAAATTTTATTAACACATGCCAAGAGATAAAATAAATGGCATTGTGTAATACAAACGGCGTATGCCATAACCTTAGATAAAATGTAAAACTTGAAAAGCAGCCATACTTAAAAAATATTTTTAAAAAAACACTTCATGAAACAGAGCGACTTCAGTTTCATAATGTCTTCTTCCTTTCTCTTTCGTTCTATGGTGTTATCTAATCTAATAATACTTTGAGAAGTTTCTGTTTGTCTAATCAATTTCCTTCAATAAAATATAACCAGATTACTAGTTTAATTTACTAGAGGGTAGATTTGGTATTAATAGAGGTGTTGTGAGAAGATAATGAAAATAGAGCACCATCTTAAGAGAATTTGACTTTTTTTTTCGAACTCTAAAAGACTTTTGAAAAAAAAAATTCTTAGAAGAGTAACTAAAAATTTTTTTCACCTTCAACTACATATATTTAAAAAAATTCGATTTGAGGATAATAAGTAAGGATTAATGAAACTCTCCAAATATAGTGAATAGAAAATTCACATTTATTTACTAGTAAGGGGGAAAATTCATCCAATTACATTTATTAGCTAAAATTACTGTCTGTATATTTGAAATGTTGAACTAAACATGACTAAAACCAAGAGAGCAGTAGAGAAAAATTTCCCAAACAGATATTCCTTAATAACGGATGTTTATTTAAAATACTGTTTTCTGAATTTTTTACTTAAAAAAATTCAGATGAAAATGCTCTGAAAAAATAATTTGATTTTAACATATATTTGTAAAATTTATCCTCAGAATTTAAATTGAAAAGCCTATATAAGCAAAAAGACATTATTCATAACATTAATGTTACGCATAGCACAAAATATAAATATCATTCTTAAACTTTGTAAACATTATAAATAATGTTTTATTCATTTTGTATATAAAACTCAAACTGGTTCATAATTGGTAAACTAGTTATTAAAATATTAGTTGTACTGAAGCAACTAAAAAGTATTGTATACTTTATGAAAGAACCTGATTAAGGAAAACGATAAAATATAGATTTAATAATTAAACCAGATACAGTTATTTACTTTACCTGTAAATTGCTTTACTATATGTAATGTTGTAAATTGCTCTGTATTAAATGCATTCAGCTCATTATTTTTTATTTCTCGAGTAAAGACAATAGAGACCCTCAGGATATATGTTAATAAAGTAAAATTTCATAGTTTAATTTTGCATTGAATGTATCAAATTAAAATACGGCGCTCTGCAAAAAAAGCAATAAAAATTCTTGAATGAACAGGTACTGAATATTTTAGTTGCATAACTAAAATGTCTTCAAGCTATCCAGAACAAGATGAAGAAAAAAAATGATATTTTTTTCATTCCTTAATTGATTTCAAATTGCATTTTAGAGTATAGTAGAGAGACATTTTGGATTTTCATAATTAGAGAAGTAATCATGACTTTAAAAAATATATCATTTTCTTAACACATTTATACTTTCATTCTGGTGAAAATGCTAGAGACCTTGGTTTATCAATAACTAGACACAGTTTGTCAGAACACTGATATCATTCCATAATATTGTCTTTCTATTTTTTTATTAATCTAGGTAAAATATTTCCCTCTGTTTGAGGTATTACTCAGTTTTCAGAATAACGGTTCAGTGAATCAGGTAATTGAACTGATCAGCTTAAAATACATATTTATATATCGAAATTTAGAAAACATATCTTTTATTATGGCTTTGTAACGTGCATTCTCTTGGTGTCCGAAACACTGCCTTTTCTAGTTTTAGGGATATCCTAGTTTTCCTTTTGATTTTGACTCCAAATTCAATGAAAATAAAAAAAAAGAAAATTTATCATTCTATTTATGAAATTTCATCCTATCAAGCAGGGATTTAATTATTAAAAGTCTTTAAACACTTTATTTGCTATTTTTTCTTCATTTTTCTTCTATGTCCTATTATTTTAACAAATAAATTTATGTCTTCTTTTTATATATAATGGTGGAATTTAATTTTTTTACGAATTATAAAACATTTTCTTAAATTTCTTTTAATTCAAATTCCATGTTCGTTTCCTAATCTTGAATTACATGGTGAAGTAAAAAAAAAATCATAACATAAAAGGCTTCCAGTATTATTATGAATTGGATTGAAATATGATTTTTGATCCCTGTAATATTTTTATTAAAGCACGTTTATTTCAGTTTTTTATTATTATATTATTATCTCACACTATCTTCAGAACAGACTCAGAATTTTTATAGCATTTTTTTTTCATTTTAGGAAATAAATAAATAAAAGCATTGAATGATATTGACCGTAATTTACAATCTAAAGGAAATGTAAGTAAAGCTGATTTTTTTTTTCTATATTCCTTAATGTCCACATTCAACTATAATTTTTTTATGTATATTAGATGCTAATCCAGCATGATTTCTTACTTTTGAAGTGGATACAACCAACTCTTTTTTAAAAAAATAAACCATACAAATGTTACATATTGCTTCAAGCCATCATACTATTTTATACTAGAAATGCGCCCATTTATGCCTAAGAAAAGAAAATTAGCTTCAAACAGACTATTTGTAATAGAAATAGAACAAGGGATTTTTAATAGAAATGAAACAGGTTATTTGTAATGGAAACAGAGCAGATGATTTGTAACAGAAATAGAACAGACGATTTGTAATAGAAATAGAACTGACGATTTGTAATAGAAATATCGACATAAGCTAAATTTTAATTACTTTCAAATAATTATTCATTTTTTTTACTGGGAATATTATTTATTTTCATGAAAACATAAATGTGAATATTTTCATACAAATAAGATAGTTTAGTTCGTTTTTATCCATTCCAAATATAAAATGAACTTCTCTCATTAAAAGCTCGCTTCGTGTATTCTTTTATATTTCTTTTATAAATTGAACAGCTTTTTTAGACCCTTGATTCAGGGATTATATTTTTCTTGTAAATAGAAACAGTAGAATGGTTGTTATATGGTAAAATATATTAAGGAATAAAATTATTTTATATGAAAATAATGACGAAATCAGTTCTAAAATAAAAATCAGAAATATGTTGAAATTAATACTGACTTCCAAATGTCGTTATTAAGAAGCGAAAATAAGCTCCTTAATTATAAATATAGAGTTATTTTTATAAAAACATGCAATTTAGAAGATCATTTCAAAAAATATTTGGTATGAAGCTCCCAGGAATATAAAAATAATTGTGTAAAGTTTATTTATATGTAAAGAAAATTAATGATTAATTTCTGAAGATACTAATTTTTTTTAAATTTTCGGAATTAAAGATTTAGAAAAAAAAAGTCGAAATTTTAAATAAATTTAGTATTTGAAGTATGAAACATAAACATGGCATAAGATATGATATTAGCGTATGGTTAAATAATTTACATATTTTTTTCAAATAAATTATTTGCTTGGATTAATTAATTGAATTTATTATTTTTTGTATATAATGCGATGAAATTTAAGAATTAAACCTACATGAAAAAATTTAAAAAGCAAGACAATAATTTATGTTTACTTATTGTATATTTTGTTTTTCAACAGAGATAAATTACTGGTAAAAATATAATTTAAATGAAATTCTATATGGTCATTTTATTTAACTTGAGTTTTAGCCAAATTAAATAAATCTTAAACTAACAATAATAATTTCTGCTCCTATAATCTGCCAACAAATTTAATTAACTTGTAGAAACTCTTATTTGTATGTATTAATACCATATTTCAACACTTAGTGAGATTTATCAGCCGATCGGAAGAATAGATATTAAAATAACAAAAGTATAGTGGGAAATTTATATTAATGCAAGATATTTTTCATTCTAACATTGAATTACATATGATTTCCATGAATGCAACCTATTCATGATTACAAAATTTCTATTATTGATAGTAAAAACAAAAATTCAAGAGCACATCACATAGATTTGGCACTTCAAGTACTATTATAGCATTCCCCCTCAAAAAAATGGATAAAGAAAATCCCAAAACCTATTTTTTAAAAATGAAGAAATAAGGCAAACAATTTAGAAAATATTTCCCGATTAAGGAGCATTCAAATCAAATGATACTGAAAATTCGAAAGATTAACATCATCGCATTTCATTTTAGATGCTCAGTTTAAAATGAAAGGCGGGATGTTTTAATCTACTTCACAATATTTTCCCTTAATGACCAAAAGTTAAAAATTTATAAATTTTTGATTTCAAACGAATAGTTAATATAAAGTAAGTAAAATTGATTATATTTTAATACTAATAACACATTTACTTCAATACTGCTAACATACACATATGAGCCACATTCAATAATTTCACTATTGCTCTTACAATAAGATAAAAGACTAGCAAATATTGTTGCAAACGATATATATTTTCCCAAGGGAACTACATCCCCATCTTATTTATAATTATGTGAAAAATGAGAGCATTTTACATTAACGAAGGAAATTATTCTTGCATGTAGATTCATAGCCCAATTGTCTTTAAAATATCTTAAATTAAAAGCAAATATTTATTAAAATCGAAACTTTTTTAGGCAAACATTTGAATGTATTAGAATGCAATTATTAAGAAGGTTTTACACTTCAAATAGATAAAAAAATAATAAAAAAATGCAGTACATTAATAAATATTTTTAGTCTAATTAACCATGAGCCTCACTTAATTAGCATCGAATCTACCATTCAAGAATTGGCTATCTTGAAATAATGTCATATTTATATCATGTAATTTTATTTGCCATAAATATTTTAATGCTTTTTTTGTCCTTTAAAGTATCACATGGTAAAATATTAAATAAAAACTGATAAATCTGACTCGAAAATTTTGATAATAACAAATAGTTTTCAATTAAAATTTTCGAAATATTTAAGACTAAAATATAAGTGTCTGATTTCTTTTACAAACAAAATAAGTGTTCTTCTAATCCATTGCTTAATAAGAAAACAGCCTGTGCTTCCTTACCCTTAACTGCATTTAATTTCCCATGGAGAAAATTAGCAAATTATTTTTTTTAATTTTTCTGTTATCTTTCTTAGTATATTTTTCAATTATTACATATTTTAATGGAATTAATGGAAAACTGGGTGAAAGACTAAATATTTCTTAAACATTTTAGAAAAGATTTGTATATTTTGATACATATGAAATTCAGAATTACAATGGAAATAAAAGATTTAATTACATTAGGATTTCACTTGAACTTATTATTTTATATTGCCTTATTTTTTTTCACTGTAATTTAAAATAAAAATGATATAATCTCTTACCGAAAATATCGAATTTTATAGTTTTTTAATCAAAACCCTAATTTCAGCATATTTTTAAGTCTCTAAGAAAATAGACTTAACTGAGAAATTAAAATGAGAAAATTTTATTTATAATCAGAAATGGACGTCCATTGATTAATTTCAAATGACTAAAGATTTTGATAATATTCAGAAACACCATGATTACTTTCAAAAGGCGAAATGAAATGTTTAAAAATCAGTAAGGATATTTTTGATTATAAAAATAATTATACTTAAATATCCCTTGAGTTACATGTGTACATTTTAATCATATTGATACTAAATTACCTTTCTAAAACTTTATAGCACATCTTTTAAACCTGAATACATGATTTCCTTAAACATTATCTTTAGCAAGTGAATGTGGGCAAAAAGCGTACAATCCGTAAAATATGGTTCGAAGGATGATTTCACATGTGGAAGAATAATCGGAAAGCTGGAAGAGGGGCGCAGTTTGACCAGTTTATCTGAACCAACAAAAGTCTAGTTTTGCGAATTCGGAAAACCTTCCAACCATAGGTGCAGTTGTTAGAAAGACTGTTGGTGGCCACCTTAGGAAAATAACTGCAAAATATGACCGATATATAGTCCTGTAGGCGGAAAGAACACAATACCAGTCTTCAAGCGCCATTACTTAGCAACAGGGAAATAAACGTGTTCACAAATGTGGAGTATTCACCCACTATCCTAATAGCTGCATCCTTTTGACATTTTGCCATCAATGGAACCGTTCAGAGTGATGTAAGGAGCACAAAAACTGGCCATAACATCAATGGAATTTCCTCTTAATGGATAATAATCATCTCAGTGCCACATGTTATTCTCAACGCCAGTTGATTTTGAGAGAGGTTAGTTCACGGTTTCATCGCAGTAACATCAGAGACCGCTACTGTGGTCCTGGAATTGTCATCTGGGAGGTAGTGTGCTAAACTCAGCTCCATGTTTTAGACAGAGTTTATAAATCGTAGATAGCTATTTTAAGGATGTGATCCTTCTCCATGAGCGTTTGTTCGAAGGTGCTGTTGAAACAGGCTTAGCTTCTTTGGATGGCATTGCACAGAGACAGAGGAATGCTGATGTTTAGCAGCTGCTAGAAAGGGATTATATCTCACGAACGGATTGGAAAGCATTCTCCACCAATTTAAACCCCAGAGAACGAGTGTGATATACTTTGCGAAGACACACTGTGGCGCTATAGCATCCTTTGGGTGACACTCAAAAACTGACACATATGTTGATTGAAAGAAGAACATTCTTACTTCAAGAACTGTCGGACAATCTTGTGCTAAGAATGGGCAGTACGAAAGGGGAGGGCATACCCCTTACTAAGGATCATCTGCTTATTGTTCTTCTTTTTGGTCAGACGATCATGTGTAGAGATGCTATGAGTTCAAGAATGCAGTTTTTGTTTAATTCCAAACTATATGCATTGTATTCATTTTTGTGCAACTGTTATTTTGTCATCGTTTAAGTACAAAACTCTATATCTCATGTCTGAATTTGATGTCACTTATATAATTTCTCGTGGAGTTATAGCAAAAAAGAACATGCTGTTTAAGTTTTGTACGAAAGTGTAATTTCATCTCCATATTTTTATTGTTGCTGTTGTCGTTGAAATAAATTAAAAGTTTAACTGGGTTAAAGTATTTATTATTATTATTATTATTATTTTGAAATTTAGATAAATTTGGGATTATTATATTTTGAAGCTCAAAAAGTAGAAATTGTTGCATCCTTCTAAAAATGATTTTTGAAATTTAAATATTTGAAGGAAATTTAAATTATAACTAATCCGAAATTAAAATTAAAATTTGAAATTTGAAAATAAAATATTTACAGACATTAAAATCACAAAATCACATGTTTAAGGAAAGGAAAACCAATAAAATATTGAATTTTTGAAACACCTAGAAGTATTTTATGGTATTGTTCTTGAACATAGAAATAAAATTTAATTTCCTGAATATTTCTTTTTGAATTATTGAACGGAAAATCAATCTCACTTTCAAACAAAATATACTGAAGTAATATTTGAAAAGCATTTTCTATTCGAAGTAAACCAGATATTAAATTTATTTTGCAGCTATGAATAATGATTGACAAAATAACTTAAAAAATACTGAAAATTCAATAAGATGCCCTTCGTATTTTAATTTGAATGTAATAAAATTATTTTCAGATATTAAGCAAAATCAAGCTTTTCTGATTTACATGAATTGAGTTTTACTGATTTTCAAAGAATGACACTGCTTCCAATTTTTTGACTATGATTTATTAATTTTTAAAAATGCATTTTTACCTACAGTTTCCTTTAGTAATCAAAGGTTATTTTGATTTTTACATTACTAGTCAAAATGATGTGTGGTATCAATTTTCTTATTTCATATCAGGAATATGGTGAAGTTAAATAATGAAAATAAATATGCGTCAATATAATATTTTCATTCAATAATATGTATAAATACTTATTGTTAATAAATTATCTTTATAAGATATCGAATTTTCCATATTTATATTTACCAATAAATTCCATTTTAGTTCTAAATTTTAACTATTTTTCTATCCACTTATATTTGGAAAAATAAAACACTAAAACGAATTATGAAATTCTGAAAAAAGAAAAATTATTTTCCAATAAAAGTTTTAGTATCTTCAATTTTCTGAAAAAAAAGCTCTATCAAATGACAATCACTCAACTGACAAAAATTTATATTTAGCTGTTTTTCGCTTTCGCCGATAGGATGGCACAAGGAGTTTAAAGTGATTGTTTCTCAGTTGAACTCAATGCTCAAAATCCTGATCATGACAGTTAAACTTAACATTAAAATCCTTATATGAACTGGGATATTTCTTCAGTGAAACTGATTAAAATTTAGCCGTTATATAAAGAAGGATTTTCTAAAGGAAATATAATATTCATGTAAACATATAACATAAAAAGCAAATTCAATGTTTCCAATCTAACACAATACAATTCCATATTTCCAATATAATATTAATTTTAATTCGTTAATTTTGTGTAACTTGAAACTCGGATAGAAAGGTTTTTTTTATTATTATTAAAAATACACACAAGGATATATTTATGAGTAGAAATAAAATTTAAAAAATTCGTAGAACAGGACGCTTGTAAATGTAATTATACATAATTACGAATACAACAAAAAAATTTATATGTATATACGTCCCTACATTTGAAAAAATAAACCTGATTTGAGAAAAATATGAAAATTTATTCCGTTTTTACCTTAAATTCGCCGGCTAAGTACCGATTCGCTTAAAAGTTGATTTTTAAGCATTCGAATAATTAAATAATTTACACATGTTTTCTGTTATCTGGGAAATATTTCCTATTTTTTGAAAATAAAGTTTTAAATGTTGTTTTAAGGTAGAAATGTCTCCAGTTTAATAAATAAGAAAGTTTTGTTTTACAGTGAATATTAGAAGATTGAAATAATAAAACACACGCAGCCTTTCCCCATCCACATCAAGAAAATTAATGGTGCTGACGATTGAAAAAGTATATTCAATAACATTTATATAACTAAATTCAATAATAGTTTTTTTTTAAATTTAAGTCCTCAAACAATTAAAATTGAAATCGCATAAACGAAGTACAAAAGTTTATTTCAGATCTTTTTTTAAATGCATTCTCAGATATAATTTGAACTATTCATTAATTTGAATATTTAATATACCAAAAAGGAATTATTTACTCTTTTGGTGTACTAAGCTTAAATGATAGCTCATGCGCAACCATGCACTAACACATCAAATCAAGTATATTTATTGATTTTATGCCTTAATAGAGTATGGCTCGTACTCTAACATTATTAAGCGTAATAGAATATTACATATGGGTGCTCATCTATGTTTATGCATTAAGCCTATTGCTTGAATTACTGTGATGTTCTTAATAGGCCTATTGATTGAAATATAATTAACTTGTGTGATTTATAGCTGAGCTTGATGTTCATATCAGTGTGTAGCTGAAATATATATTCGGCTTCCTTTGTGTATCACAATGTTTTGAATTTTCATTTATTTTACCTCAAACTCACCCATTAATATTATCACAATTAATGAAAAAAATCAATTCTTTAAGAAATAATTTTAAAATTAATAAATTCATGATAATTAGAGATTATATATGCAATGAATAATACAAATTTAAGCATCAAAACTTTGAAAATGTTAAAATTACTTTAACCATGAAATAAAGAATCAATTTCAAATATATTTTTTCAGTTAATAAAGTAAATCAATATATCAAATAAATCAAATATTTTCTATCAAAATAGTATTGATGTATTTTAAATATCTTGCATGATATCTAACTGATTCTCCAATTTGCGTTTTATCTTTAAACAGCGAAGACAATTTTTTAAATAGTTAAGTAAATAAATATAAATAAAGTTCAGAAATTTTCCTCTAAGAGGGAGGAGGGCGTTATCACACCAGATGGGGATGGCGAGAATATCCAAGAGAAAATATTATTTATAATATAATTAACTGATTAAAAGGAAAAAATACATATGCATATGAAACAAAATACATTTCGACAAATTTAATAACATTAAAATAACGCAACATAATCAAAACATACTAAATTAAAAACAAATTTAATAATTATTTGTGACTTCCTGGGGCCTGTCTTGCAAAGTAGAGTTTTTCAAAGGAAGGCCTGATATTAGAAAAAAACACTCATATTTTGTATTCAAAGAAGCCTCCGCAGAAAATAAATTTCACACAGGTAGGATGTTGAAATGGGTAATAGAATACGAATGACCTTGTATTTTTTTTTGTGCAGAAAAATCATCCTCTACTCCTACCCAAAATTCAAATAATGATTTATTACTAAGTTGTCTTATTGCCGAAATTCATAGTTTTACCACTATGAATTTTTCTGTATCATCAATTGAGAATCCTTCAGGAGTCTTATGAAATAAGTCTCTAACCCACTGGTAACTCGCCTTCATTTTTTCATCAGCAAGTAAATACTCTTTTAAATTATTGGTTAGCATGGCTAATTGATTTTCAATGGTTACTAAAATAACTTTTACCCCTGTTCTTCTTCAATCTTGTTAATTTTAGTACATCATTCACATTTAAAAACAATTTTCAGTTTTGAGCTTTAAATTCCTGCTCCTAATTTTCTAAAAAAAGGCATTACTTTTATAACTCGTATCCAATATATCTGTATTTGATTCTTGAAGATTCACGTTATCGAATTCATCGAATAGGTCGACTAAGTAGCCCAATTTCATCACAAAAAACCCATCGCGTAAATTCTCGGCTGCCGGTCTGTTTTCTTCTTCTATGAAAATGACGATTTCTTTTCTTAATTGATAACACTTATCAAAAAACCCTGCATAATAACCATCATTCTCGCAATGAAATAGTAACGATGAATGTACCGAGCCCATGTGTTTACAAAATGAGGAAAATATTGTCGATTTCGGGGGTCTCATTTTATATAATTTACTGCGGTTACAACCGTAGTTAGAACAAAAATCAGACCAAAACTTTCTGTAAATCATGAAATGTGCCCCGACGCACTGAAGAAATTTTTGTTTTACAAGTGCTTGTATACCTTGGAATCTTCTGGACATTGAACTAACCCCATCGATGCATATATTCCTACGCAATTTTTCCATTTTATGTTTGCCTTGTTCACAAAATTTATTAAAATATCAAATAATGCGTGCGCTGTTGTTTTGAATTCGATTGGTTTGCAGAAAAGTAGTTAATATTATCACAAAATCGAACATAGACAATGAACATCTTTAGTACTATCTGTTTTTTCATCAAGCTGTATTGAAAACAATTTGTAACGAAACTTCAAGAAAAGAAGACACTTTACCTTTTCAACTATATCACTAATTCGACGATTCACTGTATGATTTTAAATAGTTATGTTCTGAAATTGTTTTAAAAAAATATCTACATAATCTCTATAATATGAATTGCTTTTAGCAAAATAAGTTCTTCATCAATGGCGTGAAGCTTTTTCACATCTAGCTATTTCAAATAAAACATTGTTAGATGCAATTCAATATTTTTTATTCACGGACCAAAAATAATTTTAAAAAAATGTTTTTGCTTTTCATATGATTTTAATTTTAATTCGAAGAATTCTCTGGGTTTGTTGAAGTGCTCACTATGAAGCGTTTCCGAATGTCGTTTAAGTTTGGTGGCTTTCATGCTGTTTGCTGCCAACATTTTTGAGCAAATGATACACAGGGACTTTTCATCTTTGTTTACTTTAGTATTGGCAAACCTAAAATTCAAGTATTCTTGAGAATATTCTCTAGATTTTATTTTTGGATTCACGCTCTTATGTGTACTTGATGTTTGACTATCTTCTAATGCTCGCTTACTTCCACTTAAAAATTTATCCGTGAGTCTGCATAGATTGCCGTGAATATTTAGTATAGTGGATTGAAATTAAAACGGAAACATATATAACATACGCAATCTCGATAGATTCGACAGCAATAGAAGGATTGACTCGAACGAGACTGGCTGGAATTGAAATTTGTAAACAAACATTTTCTTTCTTCCTATAAGAAAACATTTTGCTCTGTGCATGCTATAGTCGGCAACAGTCGTGTGGATTTCCTTCTACAAACATTACCTATTTTTTCTCATTTGTTTAGTAATACAGGGTGTCCATAAAAGAACTCCGGGGTTTTAAAAATTCATATCTCACTAACTATAAAATATAGCAAAATTTAGTCGATTTCTCTGAAAAGAGTAGCTCAAAAAGTTTTACTCATACGAATTGGGAATGTTTGCATCAACTGTTGGCGGCGCTGCAGGGCATTGACCTTGAAATAATGGCGACTCCGCAACAAAAGGCTCAATGTGTAATTTGGCTCATAGAAACGAAGTCTGTAGTTACCGTACAAAGAAACTTTCGACGTAAGTATGGTGTTAACCCGCCTTCTGACAAAACCATTCGTCAATGGTTCAGTGCATTTAAGGAAACAGGAAGTGTTTTGAAGCAAAAGTCGCCAAGTGTGTCTCAAGAGAAAGTGGACAGAATCCGAGCTTCATGCCTTCGAAGCCCTAAGAAATCGTTGACAAGACGCAGCCTGGAGTTGGGGTTACCAAGATCAACTGTCGGTAAGGTACTTCATAAAAGACTACGTTTAACTGCTTACAAGATTCAACTTGTACACCACATCAAACCAGCAGACAAGGTTAAGAGATACGACTTTGCTGTTTCAATGCTAGATAAAATTGATGACAATAATGGTTTTTTAAAAAGTGTAATTTTTAGTGACGAAGCTTCTTTTCATGTGAATGGTCACGTAAACCGGCATAATTGCAGAATTTGGGGTTCTGAGCCACCCCATGAGTTCGTCGAGTACGAACGCGACACGCCCAAAGTAAATGTTTGGTGTGCGCTTATGCATGACAGAATCATAGGTCCGTTTATTTTTATTGAAAGAAATATCATTGGTGATGTCTACTGTGATATGTTGGAGGAGTATCTTTTTCCTCAGTTAGATGACATTGAGGCGGAGAAGGGTTTAGTTTACTTTCAACAAGATGGGGCCCCGCCACACTTTAGTTTACGTGTGCGTGAGGCATTGGACGCTCGGCTCGGTAACAGGTGGATCGGAAGGGAGGGACCTATTCTATGGCCTCCAAGGAGCCCTGATCTGACTCCGTTGGATTTTTTCTTCTGGGGGCATAGCAAGAATCTTGTGTATGCAGAGAGAATTCATGATGTTCAACATCTCAGGGAACGAATAGTCAATTGTGTGGCAACCGTCCCTCCAGACATGCTCGCCAGGACATGGGAAGAGATAGAATACCGTTTAGACGTCTGCCGTACCACTAACGGGGCTCATATAGAACTTTACTAAGTGTTAAAAAAACTTGAAAATGTAAGCTTTTCAGTCATGTATAAAAGTATCATGTATTTTTTTTTATTTCATTAAAATATTTTGCCTCAAAACCCCGGAGTTCTTTTATAGACACCCTGTATTTTTGTTTCATTTCTTTTATTATTCAAAAAAAATGTATTCCCAGCCCATAGTATGTATTCCTCCTAAATTTAGCTTTCATTAAGTTAACTTTCCTTAAAGAATTTCTATATATTCATATTCTTTTAACATTATTTCCCTGTTTTGCTTTCATTTGAACTATTATTTTAATTTTTCCAGCTTTCATCCACTTCATATGATCACCGCCAGCTTGGCTCTACGTGTTTTTTCGCCAACGTTGGCCCGCTTTTACTTTTGTTTTGGCCGTTAGTTAAAATCTCACTTAAAAACAGAATCCAAAATACTCAAAATACATTATATTATTGTTGAATATATTTTATTGTAAACAGGAGGGGGGTAGATAAAAATTATGATTAAAAACTTGGCTGCGAATATTGAAAGGTAGAGATATGCTTAGTTCCTCCTGGGATTATTTTTTTTAAATCAGTAGTTCACAAGTGCTATGTTTTTATGTTTCATTTAACCTTTTCATTTCATGTTGATATTTTCCAAGATATATTTTTTATTATTTGTTAGAATAATCGTAAATGAAGGACAAAATTTCTGACTGCAATTGATTTCTAATTACTTTCTTAAATAATCGATTTTTTTCCCTTCATTGATAAATTTTTCTCAGACATTGGAAACAAGTTGTATCTGAATGCATTTTTAATTAGATTGTATTTGAAATCTTCAATTCTACGTAATTAGATTTACTAAATATTTATAAGACATGATTAAAATTCAAGACAGCAGGAAAAAGGCAAGCTGCGATACTTGAAGTATTGTATAAAAAAATAATTATTAATAAATAATTGAAACGCTAAAATGAGGTCTGTCTTTAAAATGAGAAACGATCAAAGAGTTTCAAATTTTTTTTGTAAGTTTGCTAGTTTTAATAAGATAAGTTTTTAAGCATTACTGCAATACTAAGCCACTATAGTCAATCGATCTTTAATAATTGTTTCAGTAGAAAAAGACAGTTTAAATTGTTAGTAAAAGTGGGTTTTAATCTTTAATTTGTTAGAGTGAAATTCCCAATTTATTGCAATAAGGGTATAATCTGACATATAACAACGGAAAAAGTATTAAATATATTTAAAGTTGAATTAGAAAATAATTCTAGGGGATATATTCGTTGTATTTGTTTTGATAATTTAGAATCGTTTTTTCTATACCTCAAATGTAATATGTAAAAAACTGAAAGTATTCTGAAAATGAAACAATTTTTTTGCTGATCGAAATTACAAATATCAAGTCTCTATCATTAGATAAAAAATATCAATTTATTATTTCAATTAATTTTGTTTACAGCTTTAAAGTTGTTATCAACCATGCAATCATCATAAGTTATAGACAAACTGACAGAATGAAAGGCTAAGTAGATGAATTCGTAAATACGAATTAAAAAAAAACTTTTATGGTCCCTTCTAATATTGACTTTTGAATTATTTACTTAATTATATCTAATCATATTTATTGAAATGAAAAATGAAGTAGGTATTTGTGTGAAAATGTTCATTTTCAATCTTAGAAACAAAACACTATTTAGAAAAAAATGTCAACTTTCTAAATATTTCAAAAAAAAAATGTAAATCTTAAATAATCTAGAAAAAGTAAAATTAGCAATACTGTTATAAAAGTAAAATATTCAGTAAAAGAAAAGTTTAATCTGATTAGTGTGCATTAAATGAAACAATTCTAAAATTGTCTAGACGAACCTTACCAGACATGTACGGAAAAGACATATGTGACATCTAAATTTCTCTCTTGCGGCTTGTTTAATCCTTATATTTATTTATTTCGTTTCTTAAGAAATTGCTCATTTGTATAAATTAATTTACATAGTTAACAGCTCTTAATTAGTTGGATCAGGATCTTGAATGACCGCCACTTCAGATGACTCTTATGGATCATAATGGTTAATTAAAAACGCATAAATAAGCGCATAATACATTCTAGTTTCATTCGTAAAGGAAGGAATTTCAAGTAAATTCTTACTTCTTCTACTTTTTTATTATGTATTTGTATAAAAATACAGTGTTCCTGAATTAATATATGCATGTATATCGTAATAACTTAATGGAAACATTAAAAATAAAATAAGTGTATGAGTTTTATTAATTGCTGTATACAAGCATGAATGGCAAAGAATATGCATTTACTACCCATACTTTATAATTAACACTTTATGCAGGAAAAGTGGTGATTTAAATATACAAAAGTATTCATTAAAATTAAATATAAAATAAATAATATTTATAACACTCTTTTGCTCACACCAAGAAGAATGGTTTGAAATTTTTCAACATAATTTATTAAATACTTAAACTATCTAAAATTGAGTATGTCTGACATTTCAAAATATTAAGAGTATATGATTTTTTATAGTTTTCTAAAATGTACCCACATAATTTAACCCTATGAATATATTAACAACAAAATTATATTCTTGATAAATTAACCATTGATCAACATACTCTTAAACTTTAATATAACAAATTATAGAAATTATTAGCATACTATACGAAAAGTTTTCTAAACCTTCAGAATACTTGTGAAAAGCTACATTAACTTTTACAACTTTTTATTTTTATTTCATCCAAAATTATTCAAATTTAGGCTCTACTCTTATATAAAGCTTTAAAGAAAATTGCAGGAATTAAAGCTCATAGAACGTTTTTGGAATATTAGGATTTAGAAGTTGGAAGGAAATAAATTTTTAAAATTTTCTGTAGGGCGAAAAAAAATCTCTTAAAAATCATGGTAGCTCAATTTATTTTAGTTAGGAAAAAAAAAGTTAAGTTTTGATATATTCATGCCTTTATGGGAATATTTCTTCCACGGCGATTGAAGGAACGTGCATCAGATATATATATAAATAGCAAATCTTGAGTGAAATAGTGTCCCAAACTGCTAATCCTATGATCCAAGGAATTACACTTTATGACTATGCAAAGGCAGCACTTATAAAAGAAAAAAATAAATTTATTTTTTGAGAAATATTGCAAGAGATTTTGGAAATGAATGATTTATTATTCATTTTTTTTTTCAAAACTCTTGCATCTGCTAATAATTATTTTCAAAATCAAATAAGCACAAAATTAACGATTATTTTATGAATATAATTCCTTATAGAATTTTATATTCAATGAAAATATTTTATGTATAGAACAATTTTAAAAACTCAGAGCAATAATAAGATCATGAAGTATATTTACAAATAAATATTAAATAAAATACGTTAAAAATAAACGTTAAACAAATAAACGTTATTAAAAAATATGACATTATTGTCCTCAAAATAAGCGAAATTCATTACTTATAAATTTAAGCAGTAAATATATTGTGGTAAAAATTAGAAGTTTTTGTCGAAAGTCAACTTATTCTTGAATAAAATTTAAATAATGTGGAACTGCAAATTATATTCTGTGCTTAAATTTCACATGCCATCTCGTTTAAATAAATTTGAAACTTAATGAATTTTACTTTAACGGTGAACTTTGGTTGATTTCTTTCGAAGTTTTTGATTTTAATGTTGTTCGATTTGTTTGATAAATTTACTATATCATTTTTATTTATTTCTGTCTACCATTTAGTTCTACTTGAATTCTAGGACGGCTTTTTCCTCTGTTAGTTGATTTATATATAATAAAAATAAATAGTTTCCGATGCTTTTTGCTTTTATTTGACCTACAGATTATCTGTTTTATCGGAACATTTAATGTAGAATTATAATATAAAAAGCAATTTAGAAAAACTTTAACTGTTAAATCAGTAGATGTTTAATTTTAATATAAAGGAACAATTTTAATTTATAAATCATAAATAGTTATTTGATTTCAGACAAAATTTGTTTTAAAATAGAATTTGTCCTTGCATTATTCTTGCATATTTTATTCCCATTTATATTGGCTTATAAAAATCTATCTGAAAATTAAAAAGGAATGAAATTCAGAATTACATTTTCTGAGACAATATATCTAGTTCTTTTATAGGAATGAGTTTAATAGGACGAGAGTTAATTTTGAATAGGACGAGAGTTAAAAAATTACAAAACCTGATTATTTGCTTTATTACCTAAACGGTTCAATTTTAATTTTTAAGCTTTAGCACAGATATTCTCTTGTGTATTTAAATAATTTGTTAGGACTAATAAATTTTAGAAATATTTTTTTAGGAAAAGATATTTTAACAGTCAAATAAATAGTAAAGGAATTGAAATTTAAACCAAAAATAGCTTTTAGTTTTGTGTTTATCCAAAAATATAAATTTCTTTGATCTTCTGATATGTTTATAGCTTAAATATCAAATCTAGCATTTACAAGGTGCTCTTTAAAATTTCTTTAGGTAATCTTTTCTGAGGAGAAATATCAATTTCTAAACATAATTAAAATAAAGAAAAAAAATTACCAAAATACTCATAAAAATACGAATATCTCAAAATAATGTACAATTTGAATGGAAAATATATTTTAAATAAAACCAGCATTCTTTAAAGAAACATGGCTCTTTCACCATCCATGATTCTACTAATAATCAACGAATTTGCAAATAAAATTTACAAGATTTATATTGTCTCCAATTTATTTTTCTGGTATTATTTTTAAAATATTTAGGATCATTTAAAATAATTCATTCATTTTCAGCCTCCTCGAAGAAAATTCTTGTCTTCTGCTTTCAGTTTATATAGATTTTTTTTTTTCATTTAATACAACTAAAAACTGAAATTATATCAATAATAATTAATCAAAGTTAACCAAAGAATTTTTGATTACATATGAAACATTAGGTAAAGAATTGCTCTATATCATAAGAGATATTTAGAGCATAGTTTTACTCAGAATTTCTGAACCCTGCTTTGTTTGATATTTTTGTGTATATAAATCAGTGTAATATGATTCATGCTCTACGTTAAAGGAAAAATCAGTATAAAAATATTATGCAAAATAATTTAATAAACAGTATAAGGGAAATATCCATCAACATGCAAATTTACATGTTAAGTCAAGAACAAAATCCTCTATGCCCTTCTCTTTTAAATACCTCCTTTCATTCTAATAGCAAAAAAATATCAGATTAGTTAGAAAAAATACTCAAGAAATAACATGTTTGTTCCAACCCCAACAATTCAAATCCGTTTGTAATAATATTGATCTTTTTATTTTTTATGAAAACTGCGTCAGACAATCGCAAACATGACATTACGAAATATTCTTGAAAAAGTTACCAGAAACAACCAATTACAGTACACCTGTTTTGAGTACAATTCTTTGTTCTTTAAATGCTATGATGGGAATATATATCATCATGCGAAGAAGTGTTAAAAAGTAAAATATAAAAATGAAACACTCTTTTTCTTTAAAAAAATTACTTCATAATGTAACATAATGCTATGCGATGAAATTTAATTCCATTCATATATTTTTTATTTCATTTTTTAAATATGGTTTCCGTTTCGTAAATAATTTTACCTTGATTTAACCCTCCAAGCGGCGGAGACGTCTTTTTCTGGAAGGCACAAACCCTCCGAAACGGGCGTAACCGTGTTTTTTCGTTCTGTTCAGTTGTTTCCGAGACGGGCGCAAACGGTTTTTTCCTACTTTCAATTGAAGCGTCGAAAAGGGCGAAGACGTGTTTTTTCTTCTGTGCCGTTCCCCTCCGTTAATGACCTTCTTGTCAGTGATAGATTACTTTACGATAACCCCCTAAAGAGAACCGAGTAGAAGCACTTAGCGCTCATAAAAGAATTCCTTTTCGTTAAATGATTTAAGTAGGAAGTATATTTCATGTGGTTTTTAGAAACTTATGAGAAAAAAAATCGTCTCACTAAATTTTACTTACCAAAATAATAACTTACGAACACATTCCTTAGTAAAGCAAAATATTTCTAAATAGATTTTTACGTAAAATGTTGCTATTAAACAATTTTAAAATACGTCTAACGCCTTCAAAAAAATGACAAAAATAAAAATAATTTAAATAATTTATTTTATATATTTATTTAACTACTTTGCCTCAAAATTCATGACATGAATACGTTGACAAATTTTCAGTTAAGAAATAAAGACTTCTGTTAAAATTTGATTTTTGATGTAAAAATGTTTCAATTTTCTTTTTCATTTATTTAAAAATACGGCATAAAGACTTGCAAGGAATTTCATGTTTTAATTTAATTATTTGTGTTTAAATTAATTTATTTTTTGTTTTATTTTATTTAATTCGCAGTAATGTAAATTTATATTATAGGTTCCGAATCAAAAGTTATAATATATTTATAATAGCCATATTGTAAAATTCTTTTTTTTTTTTTTTTTTTTTTTTTTTTTTGTAAATCGCGAGAAACGATAATCACAAAAAATTAATTAGAAAACAGCTAGAAAACAAAATAAACAAAAAATTAATATAAACAGCTGGTCCTGGATTTATAAAATTTGGTACATAATTACTTCCTGACCAATAGATAATCACTAATTAGAATCTTTTTTAAATTTCTTATTTCTTATTTATTAAATCTTAATTTAAATTTAATCAAGCAGAAAAGCTTATTGGCAATTGTTGTGTCACATTAAAATTCAAAAGATTAACTTTCCTTAGACAAAATTTTCGTTTTCGGGACAATTTTTAATCAGGTTTTAGAAACAATTCAGAATTTTAGAAGTAATTTGTAACAATTCTTTTTTATAGAAATGAAATTTAAATCAATTTTGTTATTTTACCGTAACTTTCCGGCGTTACTTTCTTCACGTTGAGAAAAAATATCTGCTTTGTTTAAACAGTAACTTCAGTTAAAATTTTTAAGAACTTTTTAATGGCTTATTTGAATAACACGATGTAAGAATCTTTCACATGATATGCCATAATTGATGAAATCAAGAATAACGACATCATTAAGACTTTGATGATGAATGAATGAATATTTTAATGAGCACTTTAAAATATTTAGGAAACTATTTTTTAAATGTGACATATGAGATACTTTATATACATTGCAACTAATCCCAATTTGAAATACTAATTTTCTAAAACTATTTAAAAATGTTTCTACAATTTCAAATGATATCATACTAATAGTTTCAAAATATTTGCAAAGATTAAATTTTGAAAAGAAAAAAAAAATCTTGCGTTTTAATGACTCATTCTGGAGTGTCATGAAGAAATAGGAATCGTCAGCGCAATGAATTTAATCAAATGAACATTAGCTTGAAAATAGAAATAAAATGCTCAATGCAAATTAAGTTTTCACTACTTTATTGAATTTAATTTCGGATTTATACCTGATTCTGTTAGTGATTAATGTATATATTCTATACATTAATCACTATATTATTTCTGCATTCATTACGTTATTAATAAATCACTGAAATAAGCTGTAGATTTTTGAATATATAAATTAAACAAATATTATTTAAATATGAAAAACTTAGTCTCAAAAAGGCACTTTAATTTCTTCAAGATCAGATTCGTTGAATTAGAAAAACATTAAAAAAATTGTTTGAAGAATCAACCCAAAAATTTTAGTTGAATATTAGTAAAATTAATTTTGAAAGTTGCTTAGTTGCTACAAACATGTTCTTGTTATCATCTCCAATAGCCTTAATTTCGGTTTATATTCTGTTTTGCTTTGATATCATTTAGGAATATGACAAGTACGATATTACTTAATTTGGAACGTTCGATTCATACGCTTGCATATTCTGTAATTCAGAATTTTTTAAAAAATGTGCCTATTTGTTAACTCTGATATTTTCAAAGATAGATTCTAAGACGTATTGTGCTGAAACGCTGAAAAGTGTTTTCTTGCCAAAAGTGATATTTGATTTAACAACAAAACTGTACTAAACTTGACAAATAACTTTTTATTCATAACAGGTAGAAATATATTAAATGATTTTTTTTAATTATATTTTTAAAAAATCACAATTTATTATTTTTTACAAAGGCGTTTTGATTTCATACAAAAATTTAGATAACTAAGGCTATAAGACCTTTACATATAAAACAAATCACGGCTACTACTGTGAGTGAATTGCAATTAATATCGCTTCATATCTCACTAAAAACTGATTTTATCAATTGGAAATTTTCAAAAAAAAATTAGTGAAAAATTTCTTTTCTTTTCTTTCAATATCTTTTGAAAATTGTCTTTCATTTTGAGTTAGAAACAAAAATATCCTATTAATACTAAATGCAAGAACACCTTAAGTGATATTTTCCAACATTTATATAAATTCCAAAAGCTTTAAAATGCAGCTTTGTAAAGTTTGTCAAAGAATTATCGAATCATATGCTTCTCTATGAAAGAGCAACGACATTAATTGGTGTGATGTTTTAATTAAGATGTAAATTTTTCACCTCTCAGTGAAAAAGATATCTTAAATTACGTGTCTAAAAATAAATTTTTGGAAACACAAATTTTGAAAATTATATGCATTCGGAAAAAAGAATATTTATTCACATTAAATATTACTTATATTATATGTAGAAAAAATTTAAATGTGTAGCATGTCATCAGCATTTTTATGTTTCTAAATACCTTTCTTCTTTTATATATATATACTTTTAAGAAAAAAAACAATTAATAGCATAGTGTCTTTTGTAAAAATGTTGGAATAATACAGATATGAGATAGTCAATCTAATTATATATAAAAAAAATTAGTTCACAAATTTAAGACCTCTATGCAAAATATTTCTCCCTTTCAAAGATGTGAATTCATATCGCCGTTTAGTTCGAATTTACATATTGCTAATACGAAAAAAAAGTTGGTGAGTGAAGAATGGAGGGGAGGGAAGTGGTCATCAGTAAGATAAGATAACCAGATAGATTGCAAACCAGTCTCCCCACTGGGTTAATGGGCACCCCGCAGCTGAGAAAGAGGGGAAGTGAAAAATGCTCGTTTATTTTTCGGACACTGTCTCGTGTGAAGTTGATATTTTTTTGAAGCAACCTATTGACGGATGGAGGGAAATTTTTGACAAGCCAACTCAGAATAACTGGGCGCCCGGAGGGTTAAATCTATGCAAAAAACACAACTTATCTTATTTACATTTTATAATGTGTAAGAAATCATTTTTTGAAGGAATTTGGGAAAGAGTTATTTATTTTTTAATTTTCTTTGGATTTCTTGTTCTTTTTTAAACCTTGCTTGTCTTAGCATACATAATATGCATAATCTACACTTTTCTAGTGAGTTCATCTTCAAATGTCTTCCTTTAATCTGAATTATACCTTATTACCATTAGTTGTAAAAGTAAAATTTATTATTTCCCTTATAATTAATCTTAATCAAGCATAAGAAGAAAAGTAAGGGATGCACGAAAATAGTAAGGAAACATTTTAGCTTTGTAATTTTTTTAATTCTTATTTTTTCACCAAAAAGACATTCTCGCTTACTACGTCAGGATAAGTAATAAATAATGTCACAATACCAACATACTTATAGATAAATAAATAAAAACAATTATTGAAAAATGTTATATTTATGCGAAACCTTTTAGTTCAAAATTAATTTATAGGAATAACGTTAAAATTTAAAATATTATAAGGAATTAAAAGGACTAAAATTGTTTAATTTATTTATTTATTGAGTAATTTCATCTCAAATTTAAAATTTCATGTTTAGCTTTTTATATTTTTATTTAAAAATATGTCCTATAAATCTTTCCAATACGAATGTCTGTGAAATTTTTAAAATATACATATACTATCTTTTTAAATTACAAAAGATCTTTTAATACTAGAATACATCTTTTTTTAAAGAATAAGTATCAGGAATTATAGTTGACTTAAAGTGGATTAAGAGATTAAACCTAAAATTTTATTGTTTTGAAATAATTTCCTCAAAGGTTAAAGTTTTAGAAGAGGTTACTCCTGTTTTGCCACTTCTCATTAAATTTAATATTTGAGTCTCTAGCATATTCAGTAAGAAACCGTAAACCAAATTCAAGATTACTTTTGAAACTTAAAACTAATCTGAAGGATTAACTCCGCTTAATTAAAAGATTATGAGGACAGAATTCAAATTAGAAGTTTTTAATTAACTTGAAGCTGTTGTTTGTGAATTATTAAGCACTTAATATTTAGAGACAATCCTTTATTTGCATATGAAGAGTTGGAAGCAATAGAGGATAAATAAATGTAGTTGATGAATTAAGGGAACAGCAGACTTTGAAGGAGGCAAAAAGGGGCTAGAACGGACATTTTTACTTTTATCATTTCATTACCAGAATATATGTTTATGTTCAACTAATGTAGTGCTATAAAATATATTGTTCGATAAAATAAATATTTGAAGCGTTAAAGAAAAAAAAAAACCCGCTTATGAATTATCTTAAAATAACATTGTAATTAGATTTAAATATTTTTGAAATATTCCTAGTGTCATAATTTTGAAGAAATTAAATGAAATTGACAATTCAGAATTTCAATGGAACATTAAGAATATGGGGTATACCCTTTGTATTCAGAGTTTAGATTTTTAAACCATGTTTAGTTTTGCTCCAAATAAGTTCACAATGGGTTACAAGAAAAGGAGTAATACGAAAACAATTAAGGCACCTGGGATATTTTAAAATATTTTGAAAATATACTTTACTTAATATTTTTTAATAATTTATTTCTTGATAAAATGCTTTTAAGAAATTTGAAATATTTATATTTTAATACATATGAATAAAAAATCCAATTGACTTATCTGAATAATTCCTAAAATAAAATTTACTGTACTCTTAAAGCGATCAGAGAATCTTACTAAAGTTTAAAATCAACAATGAATTTTTATTAACATTAAAATAGCTGATGGGGTGCCAAACATTTTAAATTACCTGAAATGATTATTTTTAGAATTAAATTCGTTTTAAATGAACAAATACCTTTACATCAAGAATTTAATTCAATTAGATGGAATAAATTTATTAACAGATAAAAAAATTAATTTTTCCAATTACTAATACAGCATAAAACAAGCTGATCACATGCAAAAATACTGACTTTAACAAGATATATTAAAAGTTTATACGCGCTTACTTAATATTCTGTCACATACGATGTTTGAAAAGTTTTACTGAATAATTTACATCAAGAGGAGTAAATGAAAATAAGCCGTTAATAATCTCGGAGGATATATTCCTGAATTAGAGTTGTTTGTAAAAATGTATTACAAAATAAAATCTCCTTTCTTCTCCAAATATATATTTATGGTCTTTGAATCGATCATGACTCAATTCGTAGAATATTGAATAGGTGTGCAATAAATATATTAATTTGTAATTAAAATTTGAAATTAAAGCAATTTAATGCGTAAACAAGAGGAGATTTGCAGTAAAAAGATTGCTGAGATAGAAGTTTGAACGATATGTCTTTGTCATTTAAGAATTCAATTTCTATACCTATATAACAAAAAAATAAGTAAAGCTTTGACCGAAAGGGCCCCAAAAGTCTAACTCTGTCAGGATAGATTATTAAAAATCAACAAAGCATGCCAATTTAGTTAAAAATACATTTAATGACATTAAAGGGCATTATATGCATAAAAATAATACTCGGGGATTACATCATGCTTTACGTTCGCTTCCAAGACATAGACTGATTGTTCATCGTAACGACCGATAGAGGGCCGAGGAACAGTTACGGCTACATTACGGTTACAGACTCCCCCTCTGGCTCGTACGACGTCTCGGCGAAGAGTCAGCACTGTACTTCTTAGGTCTACCTCTTCTCTTGAGGGGAACTACAGGAGTTGTGTTCCTTTCTGGAGGCAGTTCATAAAGTTTCAGCATATTGGTATGGTAAGTTCCAAAAACTTGATCTGGTGTACTGGGATCAGCAAGGTCATAAGTTGTAGGAGATCTGTTTGCGATTACTAGATAAGGACCTTCTCTTTTTGAGAAAAACTTCTTGCTTCGTTTGGTGCTTTTACTGCTTATAGGATGTGAATTCACCCAAACCTTGTCACCAGGCTGATAGTACACTTGTCTTCTATTTTTATCAAAATATTTCTTTCTTTGATCCTGTTTTTGTTCTACCCGCACTCTAATTTGGGGCTTCAAGCAGGCAAATTGTTTCAAGTAAAGCGTTATCTCTGCTACAAAATTGTCGTTTACAATGAGACTTCTTAAATCGTGGTTTACATCTCTGTTGTTCTTAATTCACGTCCAAATTTTAAACATGCAGCAGTGTGACCAGTAGTATCACATTTTGAAGTGTTCATTGCCAACTTTTCTTCCCAGGTATCGTGAGCATCGCCTACTAGGATACCTAGTTGGGGCTTCAGATCTCGATTTTCCCTTTCTGATGAATTCGCCTGAGGATGATAAATTGGAAATAATTCTTGTTTGATACCAAGGAAATTACAGGTTTGCTGCATTACCGCACTTACGAATTGGCTACCGTTGTCAGAAATTAGTCATCGTGGTAGTCTATAGGAAAACTTCTTCTATTAAGATTTTTGCGCAGTTTCGTGCAGTAGCATTTTCTAAAGCGAAGAGCTCTACCCACTTTGTACTGGTATCCTCTATTAAAAATATTCATTTCTTTCCAGTTTGAGTTTCTGGTAAAGGGCCAAAAAGGTGGATTGCCAAAGTTTCTAATCTTTGAGCATAAATGTTGCATATAAGTTGAAGTAAGTTGAGCATAAAAGTTCTCAATAATCCAACATGTTTTTGATTACTTGGTTTGTACAGGTTGCATTCAGCACAATTTTTTACATATTCGGTAATAAATTTTCTCATTCCAGGAAAGTAGTATCGAGAAGCAATCTTGAAGTACGTTCCTTCAGCTCCACTATGTCCTGCAGTGGGTGAATCACGGTATTGCTCTAATACTCGTTCTCTTTCATGACAAGGAACAAGCTGTGCCTCCTCAGATTCAGTGTCTGGCGAATATCGATAAAGGATGCCCTGATTCATGAGATATCCTCTACTTGTCCAATTGATAAAGTCTTCATCATTCCTTCCACTTTCAAAACAATCAATAATTTTTCTTACATCCTCATCTTTCATCTGTTCATCGCGGATGTCTTTATATCTTCGAGATGGTAGGTCAATAGATATAGTGTTGAGATTGCACACAAACTCTTTTTTTTCATGAGTTGGTCTAGACAGGAGGTATGCGACAACGTTGAACTTTCCAGACGTATAGTGAATTTTCGGGTGAAAAGATTGAATTTGTAGAGCCCACCGAGCTAGTCGACCGGATGGCAATTTTTTGCTCATCAACCACTTCAAGGGTTGGTAGTCCGTTGCTATGATTATTTCTTGGTTCTCCACGTAACCACGAATTTTTTCCAAAGCCCATACAACAGCAAGAGCTTCTCTTTCTGTTGTCGAATAGTTATTTATCGCTGAACTTAGCAATCGGTTTGTATACTCAATGACGTGTTCTTCTGCGCTTTTGCATTGGATAAGAACTGCACTTAGTGCATAATTACTTGCATCAGTTCTAATTATGAAAGGCTTGCTTAAATCAGGTTGTGATAACACGGGTGGTTAAATCAACCTCTTCTTTAATTCTTTAAATGCCTTCTTTTCAGTTTCACCCTAAGTCCAGGATTTATTCTTTTTTTTGAGATTACTGAGTGGTCTTGCTACTTCTGAAACATGTAAAATATATCTTCTGAACCAAGAGCAAGTCTGTAAAAATGACTGCACTTCTTTAACGCAAGTTGGTTCAGGAATTTTCTGCACAGCTGCCACTTTTTCAGGATTGACTTCAGTTCCTTGTTCAGTAATATAATGTCCTAGATACTTCACTTTATTACAAGCAAAATTGCATTTTTTCCGGTTAGCAGTAAGTTTAAACAGAGAGAGTCTATCAAATACTTGCCTTAAGTCTGACAAATGTTTATCAAAACTTTCAGACAAAACAATAATATCATCAAGATATGAGAGGGCAAAAACATCCTTTAGTCCAGATCTGAACTTATCTATAAGGCGTTGGAATGTTGCGGGAGCGTTTTGCAAACCAAAAGGCATCCGCAAGAATTTGTATGTGCCGAAAGGACAAATAAAAGCAGCTTTTTCTTGATCCGATTCATAAACTTTCACTTGGTGGTAACCAGCTCTCAAATCTATTGTGGACATATACTTAGTTGATTTAGCCTCATTTAATAAATCATCCATTCTAGGCAGAGGATAAGTGTCAGGAATTGTTGTGGCATTCAATTTCCTGTAATCAATGCACAAACGTACAGAACCATTAGGTTTTGGAACCAATACAACAGGACTTGAGTAAGGACTCTCGCCTTCCTCAATGATACCCTCGACTAGTAAGGATTCTAACTCCACTTTTAACAGTTACTTCTTCGCAGGAGTCATTCGATATGGAGGCTCAGAAACAGGTAAATTATAATTCCAGTTTGTATGCAATGCTCAATGAAAGGAGTGGGGTTTCCCCCTGGATGAAAGCATGGCTCAAATTCTTTTAGCAACGAGTTAAAGCTGTCACGTTGTTTGGTTGTCAAATGTTTACCTTCTTCTGGGCGTAAACAAAGACTATTAGTTTCAGGAGCGAAAAAATTGTTTTGCACTGAATTATCACTTGTGACTGAATTCATCAGACAAGAACTACTAATCTTTTCGACAAGACTATTATTCCTAGGTAAGGGAATATCTTTAGCAAAAGATATTCTGCAGTTCGGTTTATCACCAAAATACCAGAAATTGTTTTTTCATATCCACCACAATTCCTGATTTCTTCAAAAAATCAACTCCAAGGAGAGTACGATTACCTTTAGCATGTGGCAGAAAATTTAAATCAGTGTGAAAAGTTCGATCAAGCACTTTGATCGACGCTGTAGTTTTTAAAACAACTGATGTGGATTGTTGCCAAACAGATAGGAAGGTCAATTTATGTGAACTTATGTCCACGCTTCTTTAAAAAATTAAACATCAGTTCTCCACCAACTGACTAACTGGCTCCTGTGTCAGCGCAAATTGTTCCTGTAGCTTCATATATTTCAATGGGAAGTAAGGCTACTGGAGAGGTAAAACAAGTAAACATATGTATTGCATTAACTTGAGCAGTGTCTTTCTTTGAAGAACAATTTGGACATTTCGATTTTATAAATCTGGGATTACCATAACCATAACAATAAACAGAACGTTCCACATGTCGTGATGACCTATTGTTTGAATTAGAAAGAATATTGATGTGAGCACGCAAAGGATCTTTCTAAAATTTCATGAATTGGGTTTTCTTGAAGTTCTGCCCACTCGTATTTCTAGAAAATTTTGGTTTACAGAATGCTTGCGATTTCAGAGGTTTTACTAATTTTAGATTAGGAAACATTATATTGTCATAAGAATCCAGTTTTTCAGCTAACAGGCCAGGATCATTAAGTATTTCCCAACTATCTAAACGATGATTTTTATATTCCGTAGGACAATTTTTCTTAATTTGATCAGCAAGGATTAGATCTTTCAATTCTTCGAATGAGTTCATTTCCAGTTCATTGAGCCAACCTTCCAAGTAAGTTCGAAGCTCGAAAAAGAAATGTTTCCAAGTGGAATGATCACGTTTCTGATGTCGACTAAAAAGAATTCTGAAACGTTCTGCTGTCAACTTAAATCTTTGTAATAATATTGTACGGATATGGGTGTAGTTCTTAAACATTTCTTCAGGTTTTCTAGCTATTAATTTACTTATATCACTTGGAAGTACACCAATTAAATACGATACCCAGTAGTCATCAGATATATTTAAAAGCTTCATCTGTCTTTCAAACATAGTTAAAAATAATGACATGTCATCTGTTTCAGGGCGAAACGTTGGCAAGACTGTTTGTAAGTCAAATCGCTTTGGAGAAGACTCAATTTGATTAGGATTTGACAGATTTTGGAGTTTAAGCTTTTCAAGTTCAAATGCTCTTTCCTCAGCTAGTTTTACTGTTTCCAATTTCTTTGCTTCTACTTCTTCTAACCTTTTCCGTTCGTCAACAATGTTGTTGAATGTATCAGTCACAAATTGTTTGTTATCCGTAAAGAATGTAGATTTAGTTATTTTATCATGTAAATTAATTATTTTATCTTGAAAATATATATAGGCCTAATTCCAATGCCAAATTATAGAGGTCAATTTTTTTCCCTTTAGATAGAAAAGCCATTATTCCTACTAAATTATTAAAATGAACTACGAAGTTAAACAAGAAAATTTGACTATGAAGGAACAATTACACACCTACTATCTCTTTTGAATACACAAAAAAAATCAATAAAATTATCAGAATACAAATTATTCAAACCTTCAATTTTTTTTTTCAAGAAATACAAAATTATAATCAAGTAAGAAATAATATAAATTTTCAACAATGGAAAAGTATATTTATGTTCAAAATAACTTTATGCGTTTATGTTTTTAGATGTAAGCATCGCATAAAGACAGAAATTAAGTTCTAAATATAATTCAATTATTAATTTTGAATGTAAATATATATATATATATAATTAATAAAAGAAAAGTAAATACAGTGAACAATTGGTATCATTAAATTTGAGTTAAATGCTGAATAAGTATCTTTAAAAAATTCTTAACCATAAAAATAACATTCTTATTTCAGAATTACCGGAAATGAGTAATCAAAATAATACTTTAACTTCTTTTCAGCAGTTTTTTATATCCTATGATATTCAACATAAAATAACTTTATGACAACAATTTCAACAATTATTCTGAATATCCTTTCTTAATAAAACAATATGTAAGCAATTTATAAAAAAATAAAACAGTTCTTTCAATTACTGTATTTCCAAAATATATGAATCATTCATAAAAACAAATATTTTTCATATTCACAAACAATTAGTTTTTATTGAACACATATAACTTTTATAACACTGTAAAAATTACTATTTAATTCTTTTTTTAATACGAATAAATAAAAGAATAATAAGATTCACAGAAATAAAAGTTTTATCACAATTTTACTCTCTGAAATGCTCAATATTTTTTTCTTGCATAAATACCAACTCAACAAAAATGAAAGTAATTAAAAAAAAGAATAATAATATTCTCTTCGTCTAATAACCATTCAGGCAGGAAGAGACCGGTGTTAAATCATTCCGATTTATGCTTACTCTGCGTTTTTCCCGTCTGGACTTTGAATCCTTACTCCTATCAAAATAACTCAAGTTCTACGCACTTTATTTCTTTTACATTTCTATAAAAGCCATAACATGTGAAGATTTTCAAGGAATATTCAGCATTTCAAAACCAAAACTTATCAATTTACTCAAGAACTGAAATATAAAAGAATCCACACTGTCTTTTATTTAAACTTTCGTTTTTTTTAAATTCGTCTGGATTGACGATGTTAAACATTAATTAACACTGTTATCAGTTACATTTTAATAGCAACAAAACTCTGCGTGCTATTTTCAAATAAATTAATTCATCAGGTTTGATAGAATTAAATTTCAATTGATATTAATAAGATTTAATGCAACAAATCTGACACTTTCGAGTTTCTTTGGATGAAGAACAGAAACATGTTTAAAACAAAACATCTACTTTGATTGAATCAAAACTTAGGTATTTCTTTGGTAAATTAATACGGGGACAGTAATGGAATTAAATCAACAACTATTACCAATAATATTTACAAAACAAAACACTTATCTGGTACTTTTCTTGGGAGCAAAGAATTACAGATGGTTTATTTTCATCATAACCTAGTTATCCAGAGTGGTAACAAAAAAGCTGAAAAGGAAAATGAGTCCCTGCCTTGGAACGTAAACATTGATGTTTCAAGTGTTTAATATTGGTTCAGGCCGAACGTTGGGCTGCCAAATTATTGTGACCGGAAGGGCACCAAAAGTCTAACTCTGTCAGGATAGATTATTAAAAATCAATAAATCATGCCAATTTAGTTAAAAATACATTTATTGACATTAAAGGACATGATTTACAAGGAGACAAAACTATTGAGGACAATAACATTTAACATATATGCATAAAAATAATACTCGGGGATTACATCATGCTTTACGTTCGCTCCAAGACATGGACTGATTGTTCATCGTAACGACCGATAGAGGGCCGAGGAACATTTACGGTTACAAAGCTGAATTTTTTTATTTATACTATTTATATTTCTTGAAATTTAATAATTATTATTGTTCTCCTAACTTAATTAATTATTACAATTATTTCAAATTTGAAAATTTTAACTTGTGGAACAAAAGTATCTTTGCAATAAAAATATTGTTGCGATTGAAGTTTGCAACGATATTATTTTCTTCGTTTAAAAAATTGATTTATTTTTCAATAGCGCTGAAAAGCGTTAAGTTAGGTTCATAAAATATTATATTTGTTTAAATAATTGTTATTTCCTATGATTTAATTTATTTGTACTTAGTTCTTACTCTTCAAATTTTAAAATTCGTATACAAATTTTTATTTTAATAATTTTAATTTAATTAATTTTTATAGCTCTAATTCCAATCAAGGTGAACGTGAGTGCGTAATAGCTATCTCCCAAACAGACCGTTTGACTTACATCTACGAAATTCTCCTCATTTGTATCTTGGAAAGAACATTTATTTGTTAATTCAAAATTGTTCTTGAAGGTATTTTTCAACATAGCTATTAAAAATATAATTAATTAAAAATTTAGTGACTCTTTGGTATTTTTTCATGAAGAACTTTTAAAAAATTACAGCACAAAAATATATTTCATGCCATTTAATAATATTAAAATGAATTTTAATTACAGCTATTTAATAACTGCAAAAAATATACCTAAATAGAGATGTTTTAAAAATTATTTATATGCTAAATTTGTCTCAATGAATGTATAGTAGTCCTGAAATTCAAACCATTTTACGATTTCGAAAATCTTCAATCATTTGATTTTCTACCACTGTTAAAAATTAAAAAAGGAGATTTCCGCTTGAATGTTTGTAGTTTACAAAATGATTAAAAGCCGAAGTTACAAAATTGCAATGTTTGGAAGATAACCTCGCATTTAGGATCATAAAATTGCTATGATGTCATGGAACTAATTTCCACTGCAATTATCCATGTAGTCATTTAAAAGAACAATTAAGGCAATTAAAATAATGCAACTAAAATATCTGAAATTTTGATGTAATCGTAAACTTGATTACAAATGATTCAACTGAAATTTCCCGCTAATCAGATTGAACATTCAGCAATTACCATCAAAAGGCAGCTTGTATGCAATATAATGCTTTAAATACATGTGGAAACTAAACATTTTTTTTCGAATTCACTAGACACTATCGTATATACATACATAATGCACATATTTCAAAAAATGAAAACATCTTCTTGCGTAATATCTAAAAACTAAACAGAATTGAGAATATAATTCAATTTTAGAAGAAAGATTGTACTTCATACATTTAATGAAACATAGATTGTAAATATTTAAGTAAATAGTATCAAATTTAATTTATATAAACAGATTAATTTCTAATAAATATCATTTTAATAATATGATATTCTATATTATAAACATTGTTTTTCCTGAAATATAAATTTAAGCAACTCAAATATGTGCCTAAATTTTTGTTGCTACCGAATTTCATTTTACTTCTTTCGGTCAAATAATAAATTAATCTTATTCTTCTGAATTATTTATTTTGCTGAAAAATTATTTCAACTAATTCCCTGGAAATAGTAATATATGTATGAGTGTTTTTGTCAGGTAATTTTCGATAGTTATGAGAGATTGCAGTACTGACTTTTATAGACGAAAAAGCAAAATTGCAATGTAGAATGGTGTCATAAATATAAATTGTATTCAACGTACTTATTATTGCAATAAAATATTATTATTATAGCTAAAAATAGTGCTTAATAATAACGATCAATAAGTTATTATTGATGATGCAATTATAACTGCAAATATTGATTTTGACTTCTTGAAAGATGTATGTAAAGATTAATAAATCTTTTTAAGTAAATCACGTTTTCAAAAATCACAGATGTCTAAGAAGGTTTCAAGATAAGTATGATGAAACATGATCTGAACTTTGATTTAAAAAATGCCTTCTAACAATATTTTTCAAGTAAGCAACAATATGCTAGAAAGAAAAGAGAAATAGAGAAACAAAAAATGTTTCATGAAAAGGATTCTGTCAAAGCACTTACATGATCAAAGGAATGAAACAAAGATTGTGCATCAACTGTATATTTATACCTAATTACAAAGAATGCCATTAGTTGTCTCCTAGTTAGTTTTATAAGAAATATTGATTTAATACAAAAGCTACACTGAATTCTCTCTACAACGTAAATTTCTGTTATTGAAATAGAAAAAATGAGATGAGGGGTATATTTACCTTAGTTATGTAGATATACCATTTTCGACCATGATCGTAAAATCTTAATCTTAGGCTTTACAGAAATTGTTTTTCTTTATATTTGAGAGGGGTTACCCGAAGAATTGGTATATTTCAGTTTCTTTCAAAACTTTCATAATCCTTGTTAAATCCTTTAAATTAATTCATTAAAAAAATAGAGTATGCGAGTGTAACTTTATAAGAAAATTTGCTGATATATACCAAAGACATATACATAAAACAAAATCATTATTATAATTGAAAAAAATTTAAAAATTCTCATTCATTTTTTTACCATATTTAAATTTTCCATTAGGATTTAATCTTCCACATGTCATCAGCACATTCTTAGAAATATAACATAAACAACCGAAAACAGTTATTTTTTATTATTTGCAGAGAGAAAGTTAAACTGAAGTGACGTGAAAGAATGGTGAATTTAAAAGAATTATTTCAACTGAAATGTCTTATTTATGTCTTAGAAAACTTGCTTTAATTGCTAAACTTGGTTTTCTAAAAATAAAAAAAGTAAATAAAAGTACCAAAACAAATTTGTTGTTGTTGAGAAAAACGGGTAAATCTCATTGTTCATCGAATGAGATATTTTTTCTATAAGTCACTGCTTTTAGAATCGTTTTTTGAAATTACTTTTATCTCGAAGTAAAGTGGAAAAGAAAGAAAATTTGGATTTAAAGAAGGGTGTCTCAGATGTTCTTCTATGTATTTTAGTTTATCTTCTTATATTTTCCAGGTTTAATCTCTTTAGTGTCCCATTTATTATTTTATTTCCGATATCCAAATAAAACGACAAATAAATCGCATTTTCAAATTCCCATTATTATTTCTTTTTTTTATTTTATTTCATCGAAATAACTTATTATTAAACGCTGAATGAAAGTAATACTTGTCGTATTTCATATTTTGATTGAGAATCACATCGAGAGAAGTTTAAAATTTGTAAACTACTACACATTGCTTTTCTTGCTTTTTAGAGTTATAAACAGTAAATATCTAAAATATATACCTATCTGCTTTGATTGATATCGTGTATGAAATCTAGAATATACCCAGAAATATGGAATTCAAAAACAATCATTTAGATTACCAAAAGCAATAGAAGACTTAACAAGAAAAGATAATTCCGCTTGTTTTTTCTTCTGTATTTAGAAAATGAACAAATCTATTGGTTAATTTCAGATTATTTCAGTAATGGGGTTTAATCAATGGAGAAAATCAAGGAATCTATCAGTTATTCGGTAATCCCAGTTAAAATATTTAATAAATGGGTTAACCAATTGATTTAAGTGATTTGCTTTCATTGTAACCTTTAACAAATATCAATATTCTCACTTTCAATTTTTGTTTTAACTTGTGCAGGGTCGTCCTCTATAACTGAGGTTTTAAAAGGCAGATCTATTTACAGAAAATGTGAATTTCAACAATAGCATATTAGGTACCTTGAGAGTAGCTTTTTCTAGAACTCCTCGAAGCAATTTAAATTTTCTTTGACATTTATTACAATGAATAATCTTTATGGCATTTGCATAAATTTAGAGAAGAACTATCTAGTATAGGCTGAAAGCTGATAGAAAATCCTCATTAAATTAGCCAGCTCTCCTGTGTGGATCTGTCTATCTGTATATGTAAGTGGGATCTTCAACAATCTGAATCGGTGACAATGAATTTATCAAGTAGCATGGGATGTTAAATTCCTTCCCCTAAAATCCAGCTTCCTCAAAAATACTTACAATAAAAAAGCAACAAATCAAAGTAGGCCACGAAACATTCCACTGCAACATCATTTAGCATCATCAAAAAGAAATTCAAGCAGAACAAATCTAGCTATACTCAAAAACAGCCCAGTAAAATATTAAAAACCTTAATAATGAATAAGTATACACAAGTTGGAAAATACCAACCATAAACTCTTAAAGAAGATAAAAAAAGAAACATACCGAAAGGGCAATCAAGCAATATTACCAACAAATGAAAAACCCATGGTATAGAACCAGCCAACTTTGCACAGCCACAATTCAGCAATCAAAAAAATAAAGAATCTACTTTAGAAATGAACAAAAATTTTCTGTAGAAAAACCTAACTTTACGACTTTGATTCAAAATTATGAAATGTTAGTGTTAAGCTGTTTGAACAGATATATCATCGATAGTTGCATCCATAAACTTAAGCTAGGCAGTTGTTGAAAAGGTACAGAACTTGATGTTTTTTTTTTCTTCTCAAGCAAATATTCTGAGCCAGAAGACGTGAAACCAAAACTAAAAGCTCAATAACCATGAACTGTACTTAGAAATGTGCAATATTTTCTTAAAGTTAGCTTTTCATGTGCCAATATGTACTTATTTAAATAACAGCATTCAGCATCTTTCTATGCAGTGAAGTGCATTATACTAATGTATTTTATTTGCAGCTGTTCGTGAAAGAATTGGGCGGACTTTACCCATCAAAAAAGTAGGGAACATTTTTGTTAAATCTTTTAAAATGCCTTTCCTACATATATTTTGAAAAGAAGAAGAGATTCTTTTTCAGATGAATTCTTTTCTCTGCCCAATTTGATATAAAAGTAAGCGAAATTGAATACATAATTTAATGCCTATAAAACAAAATTTTGAAACTTGGACCATATCCAGAGAATAACTGCACACACCATAACACCAACCTAAATGAAAAAAAAATCCCTTTTCCTTTTCTCAGACATTCTGTTTCAACTTTTCAAATCATACTGACAACAAAGAAATAGTTCACAACAAAGAAATAATTACAACAAAGAAATAATTACAACAAAGAAATAATTACAACAAAGAAATGATTCACAACCACCGGAAATTCTTTCAACATTCAAAATAGGCACGAGACATCCTGAAATGCAATATTTTTGATAAACCAGCCATCTCTACCATTATTCTCAAATATATTTCAAACTAAGATTCTATCATCTAAGAAGCAGATGAACTAAAGGATAGAATCTTAGTTATCTTTAACATATCGTAGTTAACTGTAACAGATTTCTAGAAAGCAGTAATAATATTCTATACCATAACAATAAAAAAGACCACAATCTCATCTGAAGAAAAAATAAATAAATAAACTCCTCAAATAAAAGACACAAGGATTCATACATGAAGAGCCTATGGAGAAATAAAATAATTAAGGGGATCATCCAAATGGTAAATCAATTGAAGAGATCAAGTCGGCAATCATTTAAATTAATATAAAATTACAATGAATAAAATTCTATAAAGATTAGTTTCTTCTCTCTATTCTCCAAGCTGAAATTCAAATAAATATTCAAGATCCCTAAAAGGTATGTAACATCACCAGACTCTCCATCTTTAAAATCAATGCTCAGTTACCTAGAATAACGAAATCTTTATTATGTAATTTCAAGTTGATTAATCACCACCCATAGTTCGAGGAATGGTAAAGTACCATCATTTGCTTCAAACCATCCGCTTTCGCACAAGAAGTTTTACCGAATATTAAACCTGAACTACTCACTCTATCCTTTCCCAATAAACTAAGTTTTAACCAAAGAGCAAACCCTACCAGCAACTGACCAAGAAAACCTATTCACTTCTATTCTTTCCATTACTAAGCGGCCAGAAAATGAACGTCGTCAGCTTAAAATCCCTAAAATCCTGTTTGTCTGCAGATATTTCCATCAAAACTCCCCTTGAATAAATATATTTCCTCATCCATGCAATAAGTTATTTTCACTCGTATCTGCTCAGGTTCCTCAAGTTTCATTCCATTGGTCCGCAACACCACGCTCCAGTATCTCGACGCTGACTAGACTGCTCCTCTTTGAATTCTCTACTTCAAAACCGTACTTCAGCTTTCTTCAGACGTCCTCGTATTTCTCGCTGATTCGTGAGGCTGATTACAAACCTGAGGCATTTAATTCAGATTAGGTGTGCCTTTTGAAATTATTTTGTTGTTGATGTTGATAAAGCGATTATGTGCTGTATTAAATATGTTGTGCCTTCATCTCTTCTATTGATAAATGTCATTTATTTCAATGCTAGCATTCTACAACATTTAAATCTGCTATAATTTCAAACAGCATATATTTCCTCACTTATCGTTCTTTAGAGTATTAACGTACATAATGAAAAATTGGTGTTCAAATCCAATATCTTATTCCGAAATTAAATGGTGTTTAGGGTTTGGGATTTTTTTTATATTTTTATCTTCACTCCAAAAGTACCTTAAAAGGAAAAGTGACAGAGCATATATAATTAAATAAAATACATCTTATTAATATCTGTCAAATTATGCAAAAGCATGTAAAAATGCAAAGAATCAACAAAATTAAATTAAATACAATAAATAAAAATAATCCTTTAAATTATACTCACTTATTATGATGACATATACAACTCCTTATTTCTATGGTGTTTTCTTTATTACAGTGGATGCATTTGGTAACACAGTACTCGTTTTTACAATAATGATATACTTTTGAAACTTTATAATTTAAACCCAAAATTCGAAATAAGAATTTGTACATGCCATATCTGTAATCAGCATGTTAAAACAGTCAGTATTTATTAAGTCAGTCAACTTTAATGGGATAAATGAATAAAATTTATGATTATCAACTAATATAGATTAATTTTTAATACATTGGTTGTGTATTATCTAATCGCTTACACTTCCAATTCCGCTATGCGACTATATTATGTGTTCAGTGCTAATATCCAAGCGCAATTGCTTTATCACATGATACAAGCTGATAGTGAATACTTTTCTCAATCCTTTATTATTTTGAATTTGATTTCTACAATCAGATCTACATATACTTTTAATAATATATCTGAAAATCCCCAAATTAAATTGTTGACTGTAATCATTTAAAACAAACACAAACCCTTCCAATGTTTTCTCTATTAAATAATTCACTATTGTAAAATAAAACATTTTGTAATTAGATCAATAGCATCCTTATTGTTTTTATTTTAGGATCAAAATCTAAAGATATAAATCGACCATGTATACCTGATTTCTTGAAAAGAGTGAAATAAGATTTAATAGCATTGCTATTGCCTTACATTTGCTTAATTACAAATGACGAATAATGACAACTGTATGGTACTGAAAAATTTCAATAAGAGGAACTCATAATATTGTTTTATAAATCCAATATAAATTGTATGTACAAGAAGGGAATACACATGCAGATGTGATACGCTCCAGGAATCTTTCAATACTTATTTAGTTAAGTGCTTCCCTAATGCAAAAAAGGTGTCAACCAGCTTTATTTAGAGTAATATATCTTGAACTTAAACTGATGTATGTTTCTCTGAAATGTTTTAATTTGGATGGAAATGGAGATCTTATTCAATCCGTAATTGAACTATTTGTTTTAAAATTTCAATATCAAATATTGCATTTATTTTTTTAAAATTTAATGTTTCAAATAATTTAAAAATAGCCTTATAGGAAAATAGTAATAAATGCGTTACTATAAGTTTCATTAGAACTACCAAAAATAACATTTAAATTCTAATTTTACTAGAAACTCTCCCTCTTGAATTCAAATTGAACTATATAATGTCAAGAAAATTAAATATTTACCATGTTTGAGGATTTAAGTTTCATTTAAAAAGCATATGTTTCCTACACCTATAGTTTATTTGATTAAAGGAAATCAAATATTGCATACAATAATATACTTTCGATTGAATGCAAATATAAATATTCATTTTATCAACTGTAGTATTAAGTTAAATTAAAAATTACTTATATCTATATGTATGACCTTTAAAGAATATGGAACATATGAATATGTTACTTAAATATGCTAATGTTTATCTTTGCAGATATACCTTCAGATATTTATAGTTTGAAAATAATATTTATGAATATTTTTAGGAATATCGAAAAGTTGCATATTTAAAAAAACAAACTAACTAAGCTATATTTATTTATATTAATAGTCTACCTGCTCAGTTATCCAACAAACATATGAAAGTGTAAACAATTACATACCTGCGTCGCCTTCAGGAAACATATGAATCAGTTACAAAATTTATATTTGAAAGGTGCTGCAGTTGATAAAAATATATATCATCTGCACTCAGAAAAAATAAAAATAAATTAATATAACAGACGCAGCTGATATATTCTACAAAGAGAAATGTTAGATAATAATGTACAATGGTAATGTAATTTTAGAAATGTTTGGTAAGTTTACCGAATCCTAAAGTTTGCTGCAACTTATTGATCTTGTCAGCATATTCTGTCATTTAATTTATTTTACAGACATCAGCAAAAGAAACAATAATTTTCTTGTTGAAGATATTATTCGTAGACAAATGTCAAAATGTCATGATTTTAACACAATAAAATAAATTAAATATTTCTAAAAAACCTCTTCCGAATTTTTACCAGAGAATATTTTAAATTAACAGAAACATAAAAAATTTCTTAATTTTATTGTAATACAATTATCATTAATATTATATGTTAAAACTATCTGTGAACTTTCAATATGTCTATATTTGTATTTGTCTGCATTGTCTATATTTAATTTATCTATCTGAGATATTTATATTAGTAGAACGGCTTCGCTAATAGAAAGTAAGATAGTAAGAAATGCAGTGAAACTATAATTTTACTAAATAAAAATCAATCTGATAAATGTTGCAATGGTTTCAAAAACCTATGATCTCTCAGATATCTTTAATTATATCATGCAAATCAGAACTTTCTAAAATTTCAGGAACTGTCTTGCAATTTTTCAATAGATTACCATTACTAGGATTGTCAAATAATGATTGTTTGTATTTCTGCAAATTATCAATCGAAAATTCAATTGAAACATGGTCTAGTATGTATGAAATTTTTATAATAATACATCAACCGTATTAAGGCGCAAAATTCTGAAATCAAGAAATGAGTATCCCGATAGCTAATTTGTTAGTTAAATTTGAAAAATGAAAAAAAAATAATAATAAGCGACACTGTGCCTTATATAAATAAACTAACGAAAACTAGCTTTCTACGTTATTTACGAAGTAGACCAGAATGTATTTTTGTTTAAATACTTTGTAGAATATGTCCCATATCCATTTCATATTTGTATTATTCGCACGCAGAAACTATAGAATTAATTTTAGAATGATTAATTTTTGCTCGCAAAAGACGCTACTCTAACCTTTCATGTGATTACAATTTCAAGTGGACATTATTTCTTGGTCTAGTGTTCTAAATATGTTACAAAATTATAAATATTTTGCTTTGTATTTAAAAACATAAATATTTAAGTTCGTTGAAAATATTTTGCGGATTAAAAAAAAAATCAATATATACATTTTTGTTATTATTAACATTTCTATGATAGTTAAAACTATATCAATGGTATTCTGAAGATAGGATCATCTTTATGTATATTCAACGAATTTCTATCTAAATCAATTATCAAATACAGCTATAAAACTAAAAACATTAAAACAAACGTTGAATATTAATGACCAGAACAGAACTTAATTCCCTTTCTTCAATAAGTCTTTTTTTTTCAGTGAGAAAATCTGTAAAACGTTGATGGTTTTTAATATAATTCAAAGCTCTATTTAGAAAATTCTGAAATATTTTTTCCACTGAAATAGTGATATCTCACGAACATTTTCTCGCATATATCCATTTTCACATTTTCAAAAGAATTTATTTTTTCTTTACTTGGCCCTGTCACTACATAAGAATGAGATTTTCGTCGTCAATCACCCTCTCAGTAATTTCGTTACTTATATGAAGTCCTTGAATGAAACAAGTGAAAAGAAAATATCAGTAGCCTTTAACAACTTTCTTCATAAGACATCAAGAAAGTTTCATTCTTCTGTTGACAAGTTTCATTTCAGAATATGGATTACTCACATATGAAAGGAAAAAAAAATATAGATTAAACTATCAGCATATTTGAAATGACTTTCAGAAAATTTAAGAATGGAAATATACTCGTCGTCATAGGTCATTTGTCCATGATGCAAAGCAATAAATAAGTTTCATAATAAATGATATTAATATATATTAAACACGCACAAAACAGAAGTTCGGTATGAAATGAAATTCTTCTACTGAAGGATTCCTTACAAAGGATGCAATTAAAGACTTCAGGACATTTTTCCATATTCATTCAGCAATTTATGATCAACTTCCAAATGACGATTCTGTGCAACGATAACCATAAAAAAACTAAACAGCTGCTATTTGAAATTTATTTAGAGTACAACATTTCTGAAAAATTCTTTCAACTCAAACATAGTAAGTCTTTTCTTGAATAACTTGGATTCTGTTTTTTATGTACTAATTTTGCTCAATTTTAACAACTTTATTATAAGATATTGCTCATTTGAACAAATTTTTGAATTTATTTAATATGTCAAGGTCCTGCTAAAATTATGTATTTAATTATTACTAAATTTGTCTCAATATTATTTATGAAAAATTAGAATAAATAGGTAATAGGATTATTTTAATCCGATCAGTACATGACTTTTTCAAATAATATTATATGGAATTTAAAGAATGGAAATATTAAAAATCTTTCTGATTTTTTAAAATAACATTGAAAACTCCAAGTGAAAGGCCAACTTCAGTACACTGCCTCCCCTTCTATTATATATGTAGGGTATTTCTCGAATTAAACGTACCACACTTTAAATTGCTTCCACTCTAGTAATTTAAAAACTTAAAACCAAAAACTATATTAATAATAATGTTACTTATCTGCCACAAATATTAAATTAAATGTGCTCTTACACAATCCATTTGGTGAAAGTCTTATTCTATAGAATTTAATTCAAATTCTTAGCTAAGTCTTTAAATAAAAATTTAAAATTTTAATTAGTTATCAGTGGATATTTCAAGCCTTAAAAAGTCGTAGGCGGACAAGATCTGGTTCTTCTTTAATTTATTATTCATATTTCAGATTTTATTAATATACATAATCAATTAATTGTAAAGATACCTTAAGCCATAATTAGAAGTACTTTAAAATATATGTCGCATTTTTGATGAAAGGGGAGTATATTTTCTTGAAGGTAGAAAATATTTTTAACCTTAAATTATTCGCACAGTATGGCATTTTATACAGTATTCATTCTTATGTTGACACTGTAATCGGCAACTATTAACGGTAAGAACTAGTGGTGATTCAAAAACAATTGCAATGCCAAGGAAAATTGATTCCTTAACAATAAACACAGGATACAAATGGCAGTAACGAAACATATATGGTGGTCATTTCTCTACATTAGCACTAAACTTATTGTGGCATTTATCACACGGCTGGACCAATTTACTTAACTGTCTCGGTAATAATCATGTCCCTGGCTATTGAGCCGATTCTCGGCACCTTACTGAATATCATCATCTGATATGAACCTTGTTTTGGATAAGCTATTCTTTAATGAAGGAAAATGGAAATAAACACTGGGAATCAAATCGGGTATGTAAGGGTGTGGCTACAGAGATGCGTCGGAAAAGTTTCAAAAAATGTATCTACCGGCTTCAAAAGAACGACACTATTTAGCCACTTGCTGTCAACTCATTGCTTTATCTCTCCCCCCGTACACTCAAGCGATTCATTTGGGAATCTTAGATAGGAAAATATTCTAGGTAAATAGAAATCATATCATAGCTCACACCTCCTTACGAGATCATTTCTCTAGACGTCTTCCCATTATTTTCGCCATTCTAGGTCTCAATACAAACACTGTCTGCTCAAATGACCGGTTTAGACGATTAGCATGATCTGTCTCCCCTCTGGAATACAATATTCTCATACACAATTTCTACTTTTCGAATACTTCTACGTCTAAACATTTTTTAGATCGTTACTTGTATAACACGATAAGTTTACTGATAATACTTGAGAATTCAACGTGGAAGATCAAAATTTCTAACAAAAGTTTAATTTTTGTTTAAAAAAATTGTTTTTTTAATTAAAAATCAAAATTGTGGTAATTTAAACTTTTGCCACTTCATTTTTATTTCGGAAACGTCAATGAAAGTCAGACAACTGGCATGCGATATAAAATACATTTAAAGAAAGAAAATTTTTACGCTATACAGAAGGAAAAAAATAATTTTCATTTTCATTCAAATTAATTTAATTTTACCACATTCTCTCTCATCAAAGATGCTGCAGTAGTTTTTATATGCATGCCAGTAGTCTGACAGCTCAACTGCCTAGCAGATAATTTTTAAAATACATTATTTCCTCTAACTTTGAAATGCCTGTTTTATTTTTCATTGTTCAATTAAATTGTGAATAGTTAATTGAATTTATAGCATTTACATCTCATTTTAAAAATGACATTCACTAAGACATTTTATTTTGCAAATTTCTTTAATTAAATTCAATAGATATTTCGAAAGGAGTTCTTGAAAGCAGAAATATTTTATTATCAGTTTACTATTTTCCTTTTTATTTTTTTAAATAATATTTAATCCTGAATTCTTCATATGTTTTATTTTGAAAGTCTGTGCTCAATGACATATGTAAATATGATATAAAATATTAAGGTCATATTCTGTCACTTTTAATACAGATCATTCGCCATTTGATTAAAAGTATAGGAATACATAGTTGCTGATTTTTTACAGCTTCTTTCCAGAGGCATTTTTTTATTCATTCGTATTGCTTTAATATTCATGAGAATGATAAAATATGAATATTTCGGAATATCTTCAGGATATTTTGTTAGACCCGTAAATTTGAAACTGAGCCATTAATGAATAAAAATATTTTTGATTTTTGGGGGGTATTTATTTTCACATCCTAATTTTTTGTATTTATTTTGTTTAGAACAAATGACATTAGTAAATAAATTGATAAATGAATCTATAAATATTTCATAATAGATTGTACCAGGAAAATATTTATTGTATTCATTTCATAGCAACTTAAATAGTGTTGAAGTATTACTTATTTTATTTTTTTTTAGAAAAACAGGTTCTTTAATTCATAGAAAATACTGCATAATGACTAGCACTGCATTCATCTGGATTCTGATAATTGAAACAAACATTAAATTAATATTAATATGTTCATCGCATTTTTATTAAATCTATATAATAATTATTTATGCTATTTTATTTTGGAAGAAATGATTTCTTGGAATATGTTTTTTTAGTCACATAAATTAGGACATTTATCAAATTAAATTTTTAATTTAATTCCAACTTTATTGTTTAATCGCATTATGAAAGACGTTACAGAGTTTCTATTGCCATTATTAAATTTTATGCATAAAATACAAGGAGGACAATGATTAAACCACAATTGATAAATTATTTTAATAACGTAATTTGTTCTACAGTTTAATCCTATTTATTTTCTGTCATAAAAGTATTTAAATTGAAATTCTGAATATTTATTGTAATAACTTAAAATAATAAAGAAAGTTTAAGAGAATAATCATTTTTAATATAGCAACAATGTACTATATCAAATTACATAATTATGTGTTTCAACATACAGAAAAGAACAGCATTCATTATATCAAAATTTTCATCAAGTAAATTGTTGAAGATATATAGAGTTTTTTATAAATGTTTTTATTTTTTGATTACATTTTGTAGCACATTCAGATAGAACATTCTTGCAATCAATCCAATTTAACTTATTCCAAATCCTAATTTGAAAGTTGTTGCTTTGTATATATTAAGAATATTTAATTATTTTTCATAAATGTTCCCAAACATTTTGGTGATTTAGCATTTTAATTATTACAAAGAAGTATGCCAGTTGTAATTTCATTTACATATTTTTGAAAATTTAATCTGTAAAGAATAATGGCATATCCTTTTGAATAAAACGTAATAGTTATGTAACTCATGAAATAGGTAACTCAGGTAAGCTTTCAATAAAATGTTTCTCAAATAATCATAATCAATATAAATTTTTCCATGTTTAAGTGATTGGATGGTGTATAGATTGCGCCAGTGGGTTTCTATTGTTATCGAAATAGATGTAGGGGGGGGGGGTGAAAATCTTTTTATTCAGCATTCTCCCCCTTCTTTCTAATATTTTTCATTGATCTTGAAACCATTCATTCTTTTTGGTGGCACATACAAGCGCATAAAACTCTCTATGGCACATTTCATATGACGTTGGAAAATTATAAGTCCATGACAATATGCCATTATATTTTGAAAAAAAAAAATAATAGCCGTTTAAGTCGCCATTTTTAAGTAATGGTAGACATATTTTTTTATTTAAAATTGAATTCAGGAAAAGTGATTATCGAAAACTTATCAGTTTTTATCATGAATCATCAAATTTTTATCATGACTCATCAAAAGGCATGTTATGGCATACTTTTGACCCTAAGTTAGGATGACAGCAAAACTTATATACAACGTGTGGGATATACATACATAAAAGCTGAGACAATGTAGAAGTAATAGATAAATTCGGTGCAGGTTTACACGAAGCCATAATGTAGAATGACTCTAGGTGATATTCTCATTTAAATATTGGATTCATAAATGCTCATCTTTAAGACTAGGAATAAACAAAATTATTACCAGACATTAAACTGCTTTGGTTTTAGAATAAAGACAAACGAAAATATTGAGTGTAAAATATAATTACAGATTTCAATGTGTTTATCACCAGTAATTATTTCATTAAAACATTACTGAGAAGGTTTTAAGATACAAAAAAAGAATGATTTTAGACTGAGATGAATGTAAAAAATAATCAAATATGATTTATAGATCCCACTTTTATAGTTCAAGTACTACTATTTTAATAATTGAAATAAATGCACAAATTTATGCAATTTTACTCCAATGAAAGAAAAAAATCTGCGTCGCATATAACATATGGGGAAATAATTCATTTAATAAACACCCCAATTGAAACTTATAATATATAGTTAAAATTACAAATCATTGAGTTTTGAGAAACCATCATTTATTATCTCATGGATTGACCTTTAACATTTTAAAGAATTATTGTGTGATTGAAAAAAGGCCGGCTCGATTTCTTGGGAGTCCCATTCTATGCTATTCATTTTCATCAAAATTGTTAATGCCTTTACCAAGAACAAAAATATATATAAAAAAGTGTTTTATTTCGTTCATTTCATAATATAAAATTTTAAAACCGTGCAAGCTATAATAAACGTTGGCTACTCTTGAGATGGTTGTGTTATAATTTTAATTCATTCAATTTTCCATATCTGATTCTAGATTTTTTTTCCTTCTATAAAAAAATTATTTCATCGCAAGAGCACAAGCAATGGATTTCATATTGTATATATCATAAGCGGTATCTTTTAAATAAGCAATTCATTTTTGAAATATGAATACTTGAAATATAACAATCTTATTGCTTCTGTGTTCGAATATCTGGCTTTCCCTGACCCTCAAACAAATTTCTAAATACATTTTCAACAAGATTCAAAACAATAAATAAATCTTTGAGAAAGAAAAAAAGGCTTCGCATGGTTTATTTATATGTTTAAAATTATTATGATTTAATCAATAATTGAAATAAATGCATTATACTTATATTCGTGTGAAGTAATGAAAATATTAACTGATTGCGAATATTGAATGGTTAATCGAATGATATTCTTTTATGATTTAGAGATTATATTTCAGCACAGCATTGCTAGATTGAATTCCTAAAAGGAAATCATTCGAAATGATTATGATGGCAAAAATCAAATAGGAAACAGTAATTTTTCTAAAAAACTAGAATTTTTTTTTTATATATTTTACAAATTGACATATTGATTGTATATTCAGCAATCGGTTCAACAATCCAGTTATTCTTCTGGCATTTGATTTCAAATAGGCATTTGTTTTAGCTTTATTCTTTCCTCTTTATTAGGTTGACGAAGTCATTATCTCAAATATAAAAAATAGCTAATAAGCACTATGAAATAAGGTCTTCCTGTATTTCTGTATATGTGCATGAATTTATAAAAATGATAGTGTGAAGACATTTATTAAATATTAACAAATATTTACTCTATTTACAAGAAAAGTAAAAACACAAATAATTATTTAATTATGATCTGTTGATAATTTATCTTCTACAATAGCATATTAGATAGAATTAAAAAGAGAAGAAATGCAATAATTTTTAATTTATAATTTTGCATAAAATGTATATAAATATTGTTTAGATTTGTTTAAAAAATTAGGATGATTCCGAAAATCATTTATTCTAATAATATTTCTCACTAAATCCATCTTATTATGCTTTGGGAAGTTTTGAAACAATGGTAATTCCAAAGACTGATTGCCTGACTTAGCTTCCAAATTATTGATAATAGAAATAAAAAATGAAAAGAAATTTATTTAATTACTAAAAGAACTAATTGAAAATCTGGTAAGATAACAAAACGAGATTATAAAAAAAATTAAAACCATATTGGGATAATATGTCTATATTGGTAAATATGTCTAGACAGTTATATAAAAATGTAAAAATCTTTAAATACTTCATGCATAATTTATGTTTTTGAGCTTATATGTTGTGCAGTCTTATCAAACTCAAAATAATATTTGAGTTCATGCAAGGTTAATCACAAATTTTTTTAAGTAATTTTACGTTGATATTATAACTTAATTTAACTTTATGATTATGAATCCATTAAAAATGCTATTTAAAAAAATAAAAATTTTTATTCGAATGAATATTTGTAATATTTTTTTAATATTTAAATATTTGAAATTAATTAACCGTGAATTTATTCAATATTTTTTATTATTTCTTAAATGAATTGATAAAATTTTAATTATTTTTTCTCACATCATGTTCCTAAAAATGCTATTGATATTCATGGAAAATGTTGTTTTTCTTAACCATTAAAGTCTCATTATATCATTTAAAATTAATGTTTTTATCAACCTTTTATTATTTTTTCTCTATATAGATTACCAACATGTGATTCTCTTAGATGAATAGTTATAAGTTAATTCGATGCATGCCTGTTTTAAAATTAAACTTACATGCTAATATAGAAAGATGTTATGTTCCAGGAAATGAAACAAATATTCTTTTAAGTTCATTTTATAATAAAATGCTTTAATACCCAATATGAAAAACTAGATGCAGACCTAATTAATTTCTTTCAGAATAAGGATTAGAAAAAAGTTCTTTTACCTATACATAAGTAATAAAACTAAGAACTTTGGTTCCCTTAAGCTATTCATTAAAGCAATCTTCTTGTTTCATCTCGTTCAGTAATTAAATTACTGATCATAAGTGTTTGAATGAAAAGAAAAGGCTGTTATTTTATATTAGTTCTTTTAACACCTATTTTGAGCCAGGATTATTTCGCATCTGATATTATAATTTTGTACTAGACTTTTTTCATTATATTTTTGAACTAGATTTTTTCAAACAAAATGTAATTAATTGATTAAGAATAAATAAAAATCTTATAAGACTTAATCCAAATACTAAAATGAGTCTCCAGTTTATCGAAACTAAAGCATCAAAAAATTCAATAAATATTCGAGATAAAAATCCATCATTCTTTAACGAACACTTAAGTACATCAGAAATATCATGAACACTTTCAGATCCTTTTAGCTGAAATATCAGAAACTCATCCAAATACTTTTCTTCAACTGATTGCATAAAAAGGAAAGACGTAATTATGCGATGCCTCTAACAACATCTGTGCCCCTAATGATTATTCCATTAGATATTCCATCAACGAAATCGGTTGAAGCTTGATCAGGGACTTGTTTTCTTCTAAATGCTAAGTAATTGAATGTAGACAGTTTTTCTTATAAGTTTATTAAAATAAAACTCTTCTAAACTTATTTTCATGATATGTTTTGTATATAAAAGATTTAAATGTGTGTGTTTGTGTTAAACGTATGAGGAGTTCCTAATAAGGAATGTGCAGATGATTCATTGTTTATCTCAATTATACAAGAATACTTTCATCTTCATTATAGCGATAAAAAAAGTTTAATACGCGTAGTCTGGGAAATGTGAAATAAAAGTGTATATATAATGGATTCGATCTTTCATATGTTTTCTTTTCCTTATAAATACTACTTTGGATTAAATAACTTATATTTATTGCTGACATATTAAATAATTTGGTTGAAACTTTACGATATGTTCTCATGTAGTGGATGTATGATGCAGGCAATTAGCAAGGTCAATGACAAATAACGGCATTTATTTACACAAAGAGATGAATGCATAGACGATAAAATATAGAGGGGGCTTATGCAAACAAAACACAACAGCACATTTCGAATACAACAGTCGCCCGCAAGTAGTAGCCGGTAGTAAACAACGACCACTGCATGCGAATCAGACAGCCAAGACTCAAAATGAGGAGGAAAACTACATAAATGCTCATTGAGGTCTCTCCAAGCGCCTGCTATTCTCCTCTGTCTCCTTACTTAAGCTCTATCAAAGTGCAAACTCTAGACTATACGACTATCTATTTCACACGCTACGCAATGCTGCATGAATACTTTTTTCCAATACTACTATACGATTCAGCTCATTGCTAAATTCTCAATCCACATATTGCTTTATCCCCAATACACGCTTGCACTTCCCTGAACTGATCCAACTAATTCGCTGTAAACTCACTATGCAACTAACTTCGGCTTGGACAGCATAACTTGCATCCTACAAATCCCATCGCCATAATTAAAGAATTTTCTAGTGTCATCATTTTTGTTACCAAAATCTTTAAGTTTGTCATCTAGCCAGTTATGGCATCCGATCAGTATCCAATACAGCTGACCTTGAAACTAAATTTTCTACAATGTAATTAACTGCGGTGCGACGCAACATTACAGATTTATAACAATATGCTAAACTTACTATTTTTCTATAATATTTTGTCTTTGACTATCGATTTATATTCATAAACAGTAATACACTCATTTTATGCATATCTGTTTTCAAATTAAATGTATATGCTAATATTACATGATGCTGTGTTCCAGGAAGTGGTTGCTATCTTTTTTTTATTTTGAAGTTTATTTCACAATATAATGATTTAATAGGGGACGTAAAAAAACCTATAGTGCAAAAATAACTAATTTCTTTCAGAATAAGGACTAGAAGTTCGTTTATCTCTTCATAAGTAATGAAATGCCAAGAACAACTGTCCCCTTTGGCTATTCATTGATACACTAATCTTGCTTCGTCTCGTTTAGCAATTAAAATAACCAATTATAAGTATGTGAACGAAAAAAAAAGTCATGCTTATTTATATTAGTTTTATTAACGTCCATTTTGAGTCAACATGGGATATTTCGCACATTAACCACCTTTAAACTCGGTCAGATGACGTGTGATGACTAAACCAACACACTTTTGCCTATGTCAAAAAGGAGAAATTTCATCCTATTTGTCAATTTTAATCTGCAATTTGTCACCATAAACTACTAATCAATCAAAAATAAAAAATTATATTAAATAACAAAAAATCCATTTATTGATTGTAATAACCCTTTTATAAACAAGTAAAATAAAGAAATAGATGTATAAATAACTTGAAATTATGGAACAATCATAAATGCAGAGTCCTATTAATTCAAAGAGGAGAATGAAATATTTATTATTTATTGGTAAAAATTCTATTCCATTGTTTGTGAATTATATATTTTGTGCACTAAGAAAATAATATGTTGGAAGTGAATATAATATTAAAATAATTTCTTTTTTTTTAAGAAAAACGATCATAATTAATAAATAATATTATTTTTCTGCTAGAAACTTAAAACTGTCTCCATTTAATTTTGGCAATAGTTTTGCAGTATTAAGCAAGTTTCATCTGATAAGTCAAGTATTTGGATGATTGAATTTATAAGCAAAAATTTATTCAAATCAATTTATTCAAAAGCACAAAAACTGAAATACTCTTTTGCCAAGAATTTTGTTTGTACCTTTTGACATATGTAGACATAATAATACTATTCAATATTTAAATATGAATCAGAAAGGACATTATTTACTCTTTTTCTTTCGGAAATTCTTTTTGTACTCTAAGGCATTAGTTTACATAACTTATTAATGAATATGAATCCGAAAACACATCACTTATCTTTTCTTTTTTTTAAATGCTTCCTTTTTTTTCCAATAAGAACCTAACTTTTTTTGTCCTTTATTTCTTTAAAAAATATTTAAGAAACTTTAAAGGATTTGTAACAATTTAAATTATACATTAACCTTTCTTTAAAAGATAATGATTTTTTCAAGCAGAATATAATTAATTGACTAAAAATAAATAGAATCTTATAATATTTAGCTCATATATAAAATCGTGTCTCCAATTTACCGAAACTAAATCGTCAAAAAACTTCAATAAATATTTGAGATAAAAATTAATCACTGCTTAACGAGCATTGAGTGCATCAGAAGTATCATGAACATTTAGAGATCATTTTAGCTGAAGCATCAGAAACTCATCCAAACACTTTTCTTCAACTATCTGCATAAAAAGAAAAGATGTAATTATGAGATGCTTCTAACAACATCTGTGCCCCTAATGATTATTCCATTAGATATTCCATCAACGAAATCGGTTCCCGCATGAGAAGGGACATTTTTTCCTACTAAATATTAAGTAATTGAATACAGACAACTTTCCCCATAAATTTATTAGAGTAAAATTCTTAACAATTATTTTTATTTTTCTTACTGTGTGCATCAAGAATTCAATGATGTACTTTTGTTTAATGCTTCTGAGAATTTTTAAATATAGAGACTTCAAAGGATTCAATGTTAATTTCAATTGTGCCAGGAATTATTTTTCTTTGCTAAAGTATTAAAAAAGAATTTATTACGCAAAATCTGAAGAATCTAATTAAAACAATTTTTGTATATTCGTAGTTGATTCGGTTTCATTTTACGTTCATAATTCATTTAAAATTGTGTTTTAGATTTAAAAAATATATATAGTTTCATTAGAAATTTCAATTGATATAAAAAGAATCAATTATCGGTATATTTAAATCAAATCTTTTTCAGCATAGTTATATGTGACTTGATAAAATTGTTGATATACATTTTGATAAATTATAATATTGAATAACCTAAATGTAACATTATAGGCACAGTTAAATCACTTCAAATGATATTAATGATTATATGACCTCAGTTCGGTAGATTACACAACGAGCATTCGTACATTTTTATGACCTCGTTTTATCCATGAATGTCACGTGTTTGGTAATGTTAATCATGTTTTGAAAATAAATTTTCCTCGTTAATGCTGTGCATTCTGTTTTTTTAAAGTCATATAAGCCTTAATGATATTTGTATTCACGTTACTTTTCTTTTACTGCTAAATAGAAAAACACTAAAATTCCTCAGTACAGATATATTTTATATTGCAGTATTTTTACTTCATTTCATTCATAAACGAGCACTTCAAAAAACAGAAAATCTGACCTGATAAAATGCTATTTGTAACTTTTTAATGGTTGGTGAATTATCAATACTATATAAATACTGAATAGAAATTAAAATTCAGTCTACTCAAAAATTAGAATATATCATAAATAATATAAACAATTTTAAATAGCAATACTGGATATATTCCAAATTCAGAGAAAAGTATAATGTATTGTGATATTGACTTCTTCAATGGTTTTTTAAATGCATGGATTTTCACCTTCCAACTCTAATTTTACTGAATGCATTAAGAGCAAAATATTGTTTGTAAACTTTTATTGTGCCTCAAGCAATATGTATTGCTTACAAGATAACACTATAAGAACTAAAAAGTAGATCCTCTTATCTAGTTTTAACTGTGGATTATTATCTGTTTATTGAAAATTGAAAATTATTTAAAAAGTACATTTATTTTTTAAGATTTCATATTTGATAATATATACTTATATATTTTTCAGATTATATTTTACAATAACTATAGTCCATATATAACATTAAACTATTAAATATAATTATATTTCATTTTCAAATATCCATGAAGAGCCTTTAACTGATAATTAATGAAGGAAATTTTCACTAAAATATCCAATTTGTAGTTAGAAAAGTTTAAACATTATTACTTGTAGGAAAATTAATTACATTATGTGTATGCCTATTAAAAGAGAAATCTAGTTAGGGAGTTCTTAGTCTCAAAATGCTCTTTGTGTTCAATGCACAAATTTTATGTAATATTACATTCAATAAATCTTTTGGAGTCATCTCAGCATTTGTAGCAAAGTGCATTTACTTTATGTCGCTATTGGGGAGCTTAAAAAGCTGGCTTCATTAAATAAAAGCATTTTTTTCGGTAAAAATTAATTGAGAATTCTCATCATGCTTGTAAAATTTAATAACGGATTCGATGTAGCCCAGCAAAAGAATTTCCATAATTATATCGGAGTCAGAAGAAGCGATGTAAAAGAGCAATTTATGCCTGAAGGAATGCAGCTGATATTGTTCGACTTTTACCTGTAATATATGCAAGGTATTCTGAATTTATTTTTGGGATTTAATACGAATTACATTTGGGACCTTACCGAATATTCAGTATTGGTTGTGTTAATTCAATTTCTTATCATTCCGAGCATCCCCATAAAAAGATGTTTCTTTTGTGGAGAATGCCATATGAAATTTATTTTTAGAAAACTTTATATGGAATAAAAAAAATTCTTTTTATATAAAAATTTTAGCATTTCTCAATTTTCTTTAGAAAGAAGTTTCATAGTATTTTTGGCATTTCAATTTCTAGATTTTAAATGTTTTGATAATTCTAAATACAAAAAAGGAGTTACATGAACTTTTAGCTTTTCAAATGGAGAAATTTAAAACAGAGTACAGAAAAGATAAATACTAGTTTTAAATCCGTAAACATTTAGAAGCCTTACATTATAAATTTGAAATAAAAATGCATATCCAATATGAAAAATTACGCGTATTTATTATACATATATATGTTAAAATTCATGAATCTTAAATTGTGATTAAATATATGTTGTGCAAATTAAACTCCAACGTTATTGATAAAAAATAATAGACTATTTTTAATGATTTAATTTTTAATTTTTAATATAGATATATAGATATATAAATTTAATAAGAAAGAGGAGTTATTATTTAAAAAATGAATACACTATGACATTTTAGTTTGTGACTTCCTGAACATTGTAGCGTTGCATTTTAAGCATCAGAAATTTGTGAATATTTTCATCATACGTTGTACAAAGTATATCCGTTTAAAAGTATTAAATCTGAATTTAAATACTCCACATCAAGCAGTACTGAATATAAAAAACAGTAACAGGAAGCCGAGTAGCAGTATCACATTAATTAATTAATTCAAACTTTTCAGAATAAATAAGAATATAGAAATTAAGAGAGAAATAAGATTTCATTTGTGATGGAAATTCTTCAATATTACAAAAAAGGACTATTCTCGTTGTTTAAAATGAGATTAATTCTTTTTAAACGAAATAGGATGAAATTTTTAACTTAAAAACTTTAACAGTGTCTCACTTTTGACAAATTAAAATTAATTAAAGTTAACTTAAAGTGAAAAGTAAGCTTTATATTTTCGTTCACATTAACTTCTATTTAAAAGAACCGGAATGCGAACTTTTAAAACTATCTGAGTTTCCCTTAAAACGATAAGCTTTGTGCAAATTCTTTTAAGAATTAATTTGTTCCTAATGGTTGCTTTCATTGTTCCTCTTCCTAAACTACGTCCTGTTTAAATTACCGAGCTTTGCAATGAGTATATCTAATTTCAGATTTTCGATTCTAATATTTAAACATAATTCTTTTAGAGTCCTTGTTAAACTAACTTCCATTGTCACTATATGTTTCTACGAGAATGCATACTCAGTAGCTGCTAATCCAGAATTAATTTAAATCTCAAAATTGACTTTGAGCTTTAAAAATATTTGAAGATTCGTTGGAAATTATTTTTTATAATTTTGTAAGATTACATATAATTCAGTCAGTTATTTAATTTAATACAGAATCGGGTACAGAATGAGATCTTTGAACATCAATTCTGGATTAAGGGTTCCAGGTTAATTAAGAACATTGCGTTTTTGGTTTTTTTTTATGTAAAATTAAAAGTTCTCATTTTAATTTTGAAATTTTTGAACTCGCATATTATTTTTGAATAATAGTTATAAAAAACCCAATAACAAGGAATAAAATTGGGTTATCTTATTTCTTTGATTCATTAGAATATGTAACGTGCTTCAAGATTTGGAATGTATGATAAAATTGAAAAAAGTTTCAGTGTATATTTACATTTTAAAAAGTGCCTTTCACTTAAAATTCCCATCTTTGAATTTTATTTTTCAGATTAATACTTTTTGTAAAAAAAATATTCTTCTAAAGTAATAAGATATAAGTTCTTATTATCATATTACCTTTGTAAAATACTTCCATGGTTGAATGATTTTGAAACCGTTTAATATTCTTCACAACACTTGCAAATTATAGCTTTTTCATTCGGAGAAAATTTTAAATGAAAATAGCTCTAACGGTTCCCATTACTTTTCTTTTTAACTTGATTCCAGCTTTGCTTCTGATGCTCAGTATTCAATAATTAGAGAAATTTTTCTTTGATTGTAAGAGAAAAATAATATGCCCTTAATTCCAGAATTTTTCATCAGTAATACTACTTTTGTTGTTATTTTCTAGAAAAATATCATTAATTCTATTTCTTGAGCAAAAGATTAATGAATCCTGTGATTTATCAAAGCATGAAAACATATTATCATTTTTATAGTGATGTCTGATTGCCATACAATAAAAACAGAAAAGAACATAAATATAGTTCGAGCCCAAATTATTTGTTTCTGCAAACTGATAAATTCAGGTAAACTATGCTAAAAATAAACAAATAAATGTTTTTCATTAATTATTCTTGACATTTTATTTCATTAATTATTCTTGACATTTTATTTCATTAATTATTCTTGACAATTATTGATTACATCACATGCATTGTTCGTATTGAAAGCTAGTATTAGCCAAAATGTCATAAAGATTGAATAGAAACTGTAATTGCATTTTAGAAAATCAATATGAATTATTTTACAAGGGATGTTTTATAAGATTCCAAGTTCAATTCATTTTGTTTGAATTAAAACCAAATATTATCATCTACATTATCAAAATTAACTCATTTTAACGAAATTTACAGATTGTTTCTTTCTACTTTTCAATAAATAATTTTTATTTACAATAACTTATGAATAATAGATTACAGACTGTTAAAGTAATGTCATTAAAAATACAAACAATTTAAATCACATACACTAATTGAGTTTTAAGCTCTCAATAAATGTGGTTAATATTTGATTGTTTATATAAAAATCATATTTCCTTAACTGATGCTAATATTCTACATCCAATTACTTAGCCCTTACGTAATTCATTATGCATAAATTTTCCTATCATCAAAGATTTTACTTGGTGAAATTCGTCTCAGTCTTATTTGCAGCTTCTTACCTCCAAAAAGGGAGAAACATTGCTGAAAGTGTAATGAGCAATCTGATTAGTTTTCGTTGCCGTTCTCTATAACAGGGTGTGAAATTTTTAATGAAGTTAAATTTTGAATTCATATTTCTTATTTTGAGGTGCTAATGTGATTAACTCCTTCTGAAGATGATTTGCTTGATTCTCTTGAAACTTTCTTGATTTAAGAGAAAATATTATTTAAAATCGAAAATCCAAGATGTAAAATGTTACGTTAATACCCCTTTAATTAGGAGTTAATTATTGTGGTGGCTTTGATTTTAAGATGATACAAGAGGTAGAAAGTAACACCAAATGAATAATTCTACAACACATAATTATCTTCAAATCTCACGCGTTGAATTTCTCATTAATTTTGCATTTTAAAACATAATCTATTTTCAAATAATACTGCATATAAATCAGGCATATCACTTGTAAGAATTGCTTAAGTGTATATTTTCTTCTATTAGGCAATTATACTGAGAGTGAGTTACAATGTAGTCAAAAGAGTTAGAAGTAATTGTTGGATCTCAATAAAATATTCAATTAAATTTCATGTTCCTTCTTAATTAGATTAATATCTAAGAATAATTTTAATGGAGTTGAGATAACAGATAGTATGATTTAAAAGGGCTGTGGTGCCCTGGTGGTAAGTTCTCGGTTTCGAAACCTAGGGATTTTAGGTTAGCAAGCAAACTCTATCAAAGAACCGTCGTGTCAGCTGATTCAGTACTCGCTAAATTCTTCCTTGCCAAACGTTCACCCACGGGTGTAGTGTAAGGTAAAAAAGTAGTGCCAACTCAAGTGCCGTCCTCGCCATCTCGCAGCATGAGAATATGCCAAAACAGCTCTAGTGTTGCTTTAAAACGGGGCGTTGATATAACCAAACAAAAGTACGATTTAAAATGAAAGGAACAAACTTTGAATAAATCTAAATTTTGGTTTAAAATCGGAATTCAAAAAATATTAAATTAGAACTCCCAAATACAGCTCTAATGTTTCAATAAAATACTCCCCAATGAAATATTCTAAAATATTTGGAAAATACATTAAAAAGGGTGACACCTTTTACAGACAAGAAGAATTTTCCCCATGATTTATTGAATAACTTTGCATCAAACATGGCATGTGATTATTTCTCTTTATTTCAATTTAGTTTTCTAGGAAAATTGAACAAATTACTTCAATTCATTTTTATTGTCTTTCTTGACACTTCCTGTTCATTAAATGATTAAAAAATTATCAAAAAACTATTTTTTTTATGCCGCTTAGTAAGGCCAAGAGTCTTTCACTCTTAAAAACTTGAAATTTCAATCTTTGTGAAGCAATTAAAATACTTAATTTTAGGGTACTAAGGAATATTCTTTTTTATTTTTCCCCTTTTTCCTAAATTCAATAAAAAATCATTTTTTTAAAAATACAAATTTATATTTTTAGAATTATTTTTTTTTATTCTGGCATCCATGTATTTCTAATTATCGTGAGAAATATATAAAAAAATCAGCTGAGATATTATAAAAAATAACTGATAAGAATAACTGTCAAGAATAATAAACAGAGGTTCTTTAAGTTTTTTTTTGTCTTTTATCTCAGTTTTCAATTAAAGACTACAATGTTTGAGATTCCTTATACATATCTTTTTAATGATTATCAAAACAGTGTTATTTAAACCTTGTGCAATTACACGTAAATGTATTACATTAAATCGTCATAAATTTACTTTTAAGGAAAACAACTATATTAGTTCTGAATGTGTTCCTTATTTTTAATAAAAACAGTAAATACCTCAATATTTTCAATATTATGTATTTCCTTAGGTACAAATTTCGCCATCAATATCAAAATTATTCACCGCATTATTATCAATGAATGAAAGATTCAAAAGTGACATTAAATATTTTCAACTTAGCTACAGTAATATTTTAAATAGCACGATATGTAAACTAATAATTATAAAAAAAATTAGTGTAATTTCGTTAAGAAATGAGATTTTAATTATTCTAAAATATGTTCAATTTTTATACATTTGAAAAATATGTCAATAAATATTTCTTTCTTTCACACTGTTTCGTTGAAATTATATGATGCATTTTAAATTTATATTGCAGTGTTAAATTTTAATAAAAAATAAATCTTTGCTTTATTTTTCTTTGAAATATAGAAAATGATCAATGATATATAGTTATTTTTACTATCTATTTATTATCCAATTATACTGCTAATTATTCTAATGTATATGTCTAAAAATAAGGTATAATAAAAAATGCATAAAAAGAGTTTATTAAAATAACGAAAGAAAATAATTAAAATCTGTAAAAATTGGAATTAATTTCTTTCTTAGAAAGTTAAAAAGACTTTGCATGTGACATTTTTATTTTATTAGATTCAACTTTTTGATATTTAAAATAATAAAATGGATATCAAATCTCTTCTTATATACTACCATATTTTTATTATTAATATAGGATATTATAAGTTTATGAAAATTTCTTAAATTGGGAGTATAATCTTTTTAAATGTATATATTATGGTGCATAATTCCTATTAAGAGTATTTTATTTTCCTTTACATTGAGTTAAACAAAAATTCCTAGAATCTTCTTATTTAGTTTTTCAGCTTCAAGAAAGTGAAACACATGCTAAGATAAAAGTAAAAGAAAAATGTAATCTGATGTCTGTGCACTGAATAAAACCTTGAAAATTTCGAGAGTCGTTTTATCCTCACCAGACACATAAAAGTGAGTTATACATGCTTCAACTTAATTTGTCTGCTGCCCTTTCATTTTATCCTCGAATTTACTTATCTTGTTTCTGAAGGATATGTCCATTTGCATAGAATAATATTCACAGTTAGCAGATCCAAAGTAGTCATCTCAAAATCTTGAATGGTGCTTGCGATGACCCTAGAGTGTAGTAATGGCTAATTGAAAACTCTTAAATGAGAACGGTGCTCATTATTGTTTCATTTACAAAGAAATGAACAAGAAGAAAGTTTGTGTTTCTCCAATTATTTTTCTATTTTTTACAAAGTTTTATTTTTCTAACAAATATTGAAAGTAAATGAAAAAAAATCATATCAATGAAATAAAAAAGTAAAATAATGGCATTTTCATAAAATTGGACTTTTATCTGCAGTTTATAATTTGCAAAGACATCAATAAAATAGTAAATGAATTTCCTATTTATGTGTTGATAACTTTTAAATGCATATAAAAATATTAGTTGTAGTTTTAATTGGGAAATAATTATACAAATTCTACGATACATTTTATTTAAAAACATTTTGAACAAAATTTGTAAATTTCTATTGTATATATATATATATATATATATATCTTGTTTGTTTTTTAATTTTTGGATATTGATACCTATGTATTTTTTCACGCTGAATCTGAATATGACAGTTTTTTTTTTTCCTCATGTCAGGAGTTTTTGCAAAATGCCATTTTCGAAATTTGTAATATTTTGCAAAACATCTAAAATATGAAACATATTGCCAGATTTAAAACGGTATTTTATTATAAAAGGTATTTAAATTTAAATTTATGGCTAATACTTCACAATATCATAGCCAAGCACATGGGGAGAGGGGGACAAAAATTTAATGTACTACAATAATACAAAACTACAATAAAATTTGCCTAAATGTGACAAATTAAATTTGGAACACGAAATTTGATATTGATACATTTAATTTTATGTACTTGCTTTAAATTTACTTTTAAACAGTCTTAATTATGATGTATGTAAAGAAGTCACTATTCATTTGTGCCGTCGTCTCTTTTGACTAGTCATGCTGTGTTGGCGGCTTTTCCATTCATGTTCTCTTGTTTGTTGGCGGCTTTTCCATTCATGTTCCCTTGTTGGTTCAACGCGGTGTAACGATTTTCCATTTTTTGGATATCCTGATGGAATCTCTCACCCATCTCTTCAATAACAGCACCCAAATTCTCAGGAACTTTTTGATACTTCAGCAGCATGATTTTAACGATCGATTTGAAATTCGAATCTTTCTTGTTGCCCAGAAATTTCCTTGCTACATCTTTAAAAGCAGATCTGGCTTCTTTTTCAACAACTTTCATTTCTTTCTCAAAATTATCATCTTTGAAAAGTTTTCTAATATCTGGACCTTTAAAGACACCCTCTTTTAGTTTTGCTGTCGATAAGGCTGGAAATTTGTTGCAGATGTAATTGAGACACTTGGCTTCTTTTGATAAAGCTTTCACAAATTGTTTCACAAATCCCAATTTGATATGTAGAGGTGGAAGGAGAATTTTATTCCAGTCTATGAGAGCTTTCTGGAATACTTTTTTTCCTGATTTTAATGAATCTAGTTTTGGTAAATCTTTCTGCTTCCAGGGATTTTGCCTGTCTCTGCTATCCCATTCACATAAAAAACAAGGAAATTTTATGTATCCACCTTGCTGTCCTAAAATAATAATAACAATCGAAAGATAATCCTCCTATGTAAGATAATCGAAATAACTTTAAGATCCCCATAAAATGTCCACTCATGGTCGTCGTACTGGTTTATGTACATGATTTATCGAGTACCAATTTAAAATTTTCATAACATTCTTTTAAATGTACGGAATGTCCTATGGGGATTGACGCATACTTATTTCGTTGTGAAGAAGCACAGCTTTAAGGCTTCTTTTGGAAGAATCTATGAATAGTCTTCAATTGCTGTTTCATATGGAATTTTAATTGTATTAAAGAGTGCGCACACTTCTTTGCAGAACACTAAGTCCCCATATTCCAAAAAGTATGGAATAAATTATTTTTCTCTGTGCCTAAACCAGAAAAACGTTGCGACAGCTTCGAGCAAATTTTTCTCTCTAAGTCTTGAACCAAGCATTTCTAAAACCTCTTTTGTCAAATAAAATTCGCGAATCAAATCGATGAGTTCCTACATTCAGGCGTCATTCGTTTGTTTTTCTGAGAAGTTCCTTTTCAGTGTTAACTGAAATGGATATAAAATCATCTTCATAGAATAAGTAATAAAACGGAAATTTAGGTTAATTTTATGCATATTTCATTAAATTCCCCTGCAACGGACTCTTGATGTGCTTGGCTATGATATTGTAAAGAATAAGCCATAAATTTAATTAAATGAAATACCTTTTATAATAAAAAAACACTTTAAATCTGTCAATATGTTTCATATATATCGATGTTTTGCAAAATATTATAAATTTCGAAATTTGCGTTTTGCAAAAACACTTGACGTGATGGAAAAAAACAATAAATGTCATATTCAGATTCAGCGTAAAAATCACATAGGAATCAATAATCAAAAGTTAAAAAACATGAAATAACCCTAAAAATGCAGGGTTGTGTAATGTTTGTACAAGAATAAAACTAAAATAAAAAATCGCTAAATAGAAGAAAACAATAAATTTTGTTTAAAATGTTTATTATTAAATAATATTATTAAGTAATTTTGACATAGCCAGAGCATATAGCAATGTATATACTTTTAATATCTATTGACTGAACTTTGTAATAAATATGACATTTTAAAATTGTTTACCAATTTTTAGATAAAATATTTTCAGACAAGAGCTTTAAAACTCAAACATCTACTGTTAAAGTCACGTTAAAGTAACCATTTTAGCAATTCTTTTTTTTTCCCACTCACTTGAATCTTAATCTAAACACTAATATATGGTATATCTCTGTATATTTTACGGTTTAAGAAAATACGTCATTTTATGACCTTATGATATAAGACTGCGACGCCCATGAATTTTTAAATTTTATATCTATAAAAAAATTACAAGAAGCTCATTGATTCTTAGTGAAATATTATTGATAACCATAAATGTCAATGTATTGATAACAATGCATTGCTGTTTTCAATTTGGTAAACAGAGATTTAACTATTATATTGCTATTTTTAGATTATTTTCAAAGATTAAAGACTAAGAAAAGATTTCTCCGAATTTATCACTGTTCATTAAATTCAATGTTTGAAGCTCAGCTGTACACTTTTCAAGAAATTTTAAGAGAGATGCAGAATGTCTTTTCAAACTGATCTTTTAAATTCTTTAAAAAGATTAATTCATTCTAATTAGAAAATTATGAGGATACCAACTTATTTGAAAGCCCTTAATTAATTTTATAAGAGTTAATTGTTGTTTGAGAAGTACTAAATAATTAATAGGAATTGAAATTCCTTTCGTTACCTATTTGGAATTAAATGTAAAGTAGAATAAGTAAATAGAATTAAAACATTAGAGTTCTCGGCGAATGTTAATAAAACTTTAAATAAAATAAAATGCTTGTGATCTTTAAAATAACTGGTGCGCTATCAGTTAATGTAACTATAATGAACATTCTAAAAATAGCATTACTCTTAACTTAAAACAGTTAAAACTGATTGAAAAAAATTTTTTTAATCACTCATTTCTCTTTGAAGTCATTTAAAAATTTTATGTATTCTGCATTCTATTGAGAGGACAGATATATGAGCTTTTATAGAATGTTTCGAGCTTAAAACCATTGCTAGAGATTTTGAAAAGACTTTATATTAGTTTAGTGAGCACGAAATATTTCCATACTTTAAGTAAATATTTGCTAATCTGCAATGTTCAAATAAGAAATGTTCAATGTGGAAATGATTAATCAGAAACTCTGGTATTATTTTCGGTAAATATCAAAGACAGACAAAGTAGGATTTTCTAAATATACATGTTTGTATATTTTTATATATCATTTCGATTTTTGAATGATATATCCAAAAATTTATCATTAGATAGTTTATTTAAATTTTCAGTTAAACCGAAATGTCACAATTTCTATGCATCATTGTAACCTAAAACAAATTTTTTAAGCTCAATCTCGTATTTTATATTTGATTAACTATTGTAAATTCTTACAAACATTTTCTTTTCTTTGCATCGCTTTACTTAATTTTAAATGTTTAAAAGATATATAATCACCAAATTTTGCATTTTGAAAAACAGAAATTAAAAAAATTACAGTAGAAAATATTGTATCTTCAGAATGAAAAAATTACGCAGCAGAATTTAGGTTTGTTATTATGAAGGTAAATTCATTCATAAAGTGTACAAAAATATATTTTAGATATAGTTATTATTGAAATGCAGTATAACTATACCAATCAATGTCCTTTAAATCTTACTATGTTAATAACAGTTACATAACACACTTATTCGGATAATTTACTAAATATTTTTCAACTGCTAATAAGTATTTATCATAAAAACAGGAAAAAAAAAGAAATTTTCAAACAAATCTAAAAGTTAAAACTATTTTCGTGATAAAATAAAATCTATCATTCAATAATATGTACTATATCTAAGAAACTCAGTATAACATATAATGCAAACATTTTCAACAATGCTTAGTTATAACTAGCTGGAAAGAATTCTGAATATTAATTGCATGAATTAAATCAGTATTTGGATACACAATTGTTCACAAAGTAAACAATAGAGTTGTTTTGTTTTGTTTTTCAAAGCATAGTAAATAATCTGCTATTGAAACTAAATAATGAGCTCCTACTAGAACTTATCAACTCATTATGAATAAAACTCCAAATAGAGCTATGTTTATAAATTAAAAACATATCCAGCAAAGCACAAGACTTTTCTATTTATTTTTTGGTGTCTAGTACTTTGGCATGAAACTGTATAAAATTCCTAAAACTTAAAAATACTTGTTGGGAATAAGTCAAAATTCTCCTATTTATATCGGCAGCATCCGCAATTGGGTTAAAATTTTTCGAATCCAGCTAATTCGATGCAGTCGCACAAGAGCAGAAATTTAAAACGATATGCTAATAAGTTGACTCTTATTTGCATATCATTGAAGAAGAGGAATTTTTGTTTATCGCCGTACATGTAAACAAGTTAAATGTTTGAAAAAAAAAAAGATCGACTGAACTTTTAAGATGTTGTTGTCGTTGTGTGTATTTCAAGCAGATGTGCGTCACTCGATAAGTATGTTTTTACTTTTCATTCTGGTTACGAGATGTAACCACGTTTAAATAAATTTAAAGTTATTCTCTAATCGTCATTGCGTGGTTCTCTTTCTTAATAGATAAATGCAATTTATTAATTAGGCCTAATTTATCTCAAAGAATACTTAAATCTCATAACTCGAATTTATCGCTATTAGAATAAGAAAAATTCCTAAGTAGGAATACAAAATTTTACAGTGCTGAAATATCAAGATTATTAAAATATGGCTTTTATCTAAATCGATTCGGTGGTAAAATCTTTGGTATGCTTTTTTATATTTGTAAAACTTAAGACAGAATTATATTTATAGATGCAAACTATTTCAAATTCAAAACAACATTTTATGAAAATAAACAATAATTATAAGATTATCATAATTTAATTATTAAAGTTAATTGTGGATGAGCGAGAGAGCGCGATGCTTAATCTGGAGACACTTGTTTTAAATCTAATTCCATGTAGTTGAATCCCCTGATTACAAAATTACGTTTAACGAGAATATTAAATATGAATAATAGGTAATAGGCATTTCATCATGAATATTAATATTAGTTGTAAATAAAAAATTACAAGCTTAGTTATAGAAATCAGTCATCAACAAATAGATTATTGATTTCTATGCACTCTAAGGAATCACTTTCCTTAACATTTTTTGGATACTTTAGGCTTTTCATGGCTTATTTTCGTTCATATTTACCTTTATTATCTATCTTTTAAATGTATTTTCAATTATAAGTTTCTAAGAACGTTTAATTTAACTGTATCTCTTCTGGATATTTGATGCGCTTAAAACGATTTTGAAGAGACAAGAATAAGTTTTTTTTTAATGAACTGAAATTAATTATTCCATGCATTCCATCTAAGTATGGTTAAATAGTAATAATGATGATGCTCCGATAAAATGTGCTAATCAGGGACATGAAAAGCACTCATATATCTTTTTAACAAAGATATTGGAAACTAATTCGAAAAGTTATTTCCCCTTCATTTCTCTGAGTATTAAAGAAAAGAAGCTATTCTCGATTCTTTGAGTAACATCTGTGACCCTTAATGATTATTCGAACAGATGTTGCGTTCGGAAAAAAAAGACTACAGCTACCATCCAATTCTTTTTCCACTAAAATGTGAAAGCACTGAATGGTAACATCTTTAGCAACATCTTATTTTTCTGAATAAAATTTTTCGGTCTAAATAGTTTTAATTTTTAATTCTATCTAAATTCTAAATCAACGTTTCTCTGGTATTTATTTCTAGTAAAATATTATTTCTGATTTTTTTCAGAATGAAATATATTATATTATTTAATCTAATGTTTATATTCGATATTTACATATTTCGGAATTTTATTTATAACATCAATTTTTAAAATTATTTTATATTAAAACCTAATTTAATTAAAATTTAATTTAAAATTTGAATAATGAATATTCCTATATTACATAGAGTTTGCATTTACATTTAATTTAAGCAAACGATAATATTAAATGCAAGATTTTGTATTCTTAAGTAGGAAGTTTATGGTTGATGAATTAAGTTAACTAATGTAATAAGTAACCAAAAGCGATGGGGGAAAATAAATGTTTAAAAGTAAATGTTACTTCAGTACAAACCATTATAGAAATTGCACCAACTGCTGGACCGGATAGGAAGGATTGATTAAAAATTGTTTTATTCTACATTCCATACTTCATTGTTAAAATACACTTAATAAAATAAAAAATTAGGGAACCAAAATTTCAAATGTTATCTCAAGATTTGCACCTATATTTTTTATAACATAAGCTATCACGTTGATATACATTTTGATAGCTCTTCTGAAAAATATTCTAAAAGGAAAACTTAACTTCATGTTTGAGTTAGAAACTTTGAATTTGACAGAATATTTTCTTAGTCAGGTCTCTTCCTTCTGCAAACATTTGAGATCGACACAATACATCGACGAGACATCGTGTGCATAAGGAAATAGTCCATATAGAACAGTTTTCAATTCAATATGAATGTTCTACACAATTGGTTTGTAACATGCATGAATATTTTATCAAAACAGTTATGATATATTATATATTTTAAATTTTTATGTTACACACCATGCGATTATTGATAAAAAATGTAAGCGAACATTTCCAAATAAATTATCGATTCTAATAAAATTATAAATCTTTAAAAAAAAACGCAATCTTGTAAAAGTTTAATGCATCAAAGAAAAAAAATATATAAAGTATAGAATAAAAACCAAAACTGTCCAGTAAAAGGCATTCGAAATATAAAAGTATTTATTAATTACCTTACCATAAAAATAGAAGAACAGAAAATTGAATATTGTTTTCTTAATTACTTTACCATATAAATAGAAGAAATTAATGTAATTATATTAAAGAATTAATTAAAGAAAGGTTTAAATTATTATTTATAAATTCTTAATATTTTAACGTTTGAGATTTTATTATTTAATCCATTTTTATATTAGTGAAATTTAATGCTGAACATAATTTGTAATGAATAATAAGGCTAAACGTAATTATGCGATGTAGAAAAGTCAGTTACCAGTAAATAAAAATCATTAGAAAGTACTCGCACATATTTTTAATGATATTTTCCTAAAAAATATCAAATTTAATTATCCTAGTTATATCGCATTTTTTATGATTTTTTAAGACAAATTGCAGTTAAGAAAAATCTTTTACTTTAGGCAGCAAGAAACATTTCATTTCTACTGCTGATGAATTTGGAATTTGTGAATTATGAGACATATATCTGGAAAGGGCTCTCATTTGAAATTACTTATTTGCTATTTAAATCGATATTTCAAAATCAGTCATCAATCTTAATTTAAAATCGAACTTACTTTTTTTCTATTGAAGCATATCATGACTTATTTCATTTGGTATAATCTTCATACTAAATTTACCATTAGTTTTTATTTTAAAAAGATGTTTCTTAAATCAAACAAATTTTAATACTTATGATTCCAAAATTAATGGAATATGGAATTTTCAACAATGATATTGTTTAAAAAGGAATTTTTCGTTTTCATTTTTTTCTAAACAAATACCTCTTTATTTTATTAGGAAAATTCAAATGTATTCTCTTAAGTTAATCTTTGAGAAGTACAGCCTTAGGATTTAATAAATATTCAAATCATTTTTAAGTGATCAACGTACAAGTGGCAAAAGGAAATAGTTTATGGATAAAGCCATAAAGAAGTTTAATTGCGTTATTTCAACTCAACGCAAAGAAAGTTTTCCTTTACGCTTGATTATTTTGTAATCTTAGTTTAATTTAAATCATAATAATTTATAAACGTAAGATATATTTTAAATTTTTTTAATTAATCATTTTTTATTCTAATTGCAGTTAAAAATTAATTAAAATGCACTATCCTCCTCTAGAATGTTATCGATTTGACATTCAGCTAATGGCATATGAGTACAATAATGAAATAGAATAAGTTAAACACCAATTTTAGCTTAAATATCGTTTTGGCCTTTTGATAATTAATTAAAACTTAAAGTGAAATCAACTACTATTCAATTATATTTATTAAACTGAAAAAATACGAAATCAATCTACATAAGATTTTTAACTTTAAACAGAAAAGAGAATTCAACATCTTAATTAAAACATTTCAGATAAGTTAAGAAGAATTTCGTAATAATTAAAGAATAACAAACTTTATCCTTTGGACAAGCTAAATCATTGATTTTGTTTTATTAAATGATTGATGATTAACATCCTAATTCTCTTTATTTAATTATAATATGTTCACTGAAATGTTAATTTAATTAATCAAATGTGGTTGCTTTTAAGTGATTCATTTTAAAATTTATGTGTGCTGTATATCTATTTCTGATGTTCTTTACTCTTAAATACTGTGTTACTATTATTTACAGCTGGTTAGGCGAAATATCCAGAATCTTTTCTAAATATCTGCCCAATACTATTTCTTATAAAGCAAAGTGATCTATTTATTTGTTATGCAAATTATTACAGTACTTTTTGGAGAAAAGAAAATTTGCGAGTAACTTAATTTTCTTTGCCCTTATTTTCATATAGAAAATTTAGATGGGCTTAATGAGATTTTATTTATAAAATTGGAGGCAGTGTAGTGTGTGGCTATTTTAAATTTAAGTATATACTTTACTTATACGTTTCAAGGACCAAAAAATAATTTTATGAGTAATCATACTTCCATTTCATTTAGTCTAAATAAGCAAATACGTGTTTTCAAAGATTTATCTAAATTCTAAATTACAAATGCGACATTTTTTACTGTTAAAACTGATCTTAGAGTAATTAGGTAGCAACTGAAGCAGAAGCCGTCTACGGTATACGGTTGTCTTCCTCTAAGAAAAGAGAAAGTTACCCGCATTTGTCCTTTGCTTATTTCATTTTATGCATAATATTTAGTATATATTATGTAGCAATACTTATTTAGCCTAATTTAATAGTATATTAGTATAGTTTATTTTTATATTATTTTAATTTTAGTATACTTTAAATACCTTATTTAATTTATTGATATAGAATATTATATATGTATATATTTTAATTTATTAGTATAGATTTTAAAATATTCGTATAGATTGTATACTAATATTATTCAAATATAGAATAATTAAAAAATCATGCGCCACTTTCTCTTCTCGTATAGGAAGGTAACCGTATATGGTCTCATTATACGGTATAATATTAAGATCACTAATGTCAGGTAACAGGAGGAAAGCCCTGGGACCTCTCTTCTATACAAAGGAAGACATAGCCTATAATATTATTTTATTCCTTTTCTGCTACAAAACCATGCTTTAAATCTAAAAAACAATAGTGAAAATGTATTTAGAAAAAGAAAATCGCTTCATTATCAACTGAATTCCTCATTGTGCTATGTTGTAATATTCATAATATTTTTATAAATAATGACATGAAATTTTCATTCATGAAATTCTGATTTAAACTCTTCAAGATAAAATTTTTCTGTCAGTAAAAATTGGTAAAGGGATTACTACTAGTATATAGGGGTAGAGTTGTAGAAAAATTTCACTAGAGATGTATATAGATGAAAAAAACGGATATTTCTTGAAATATATCAGATTGCCGAAAGCGATGCAAAAGAAAACATCTGAAATCACGAACAAGTAATCTATGGAATATATTGCCGATTTTCAATTTGTAGAAATTGGAAATTCCCCAAAATTATCCAGATGATTGGAATATAAAACTTATATACGATTTCTAAATATTGGGCCATTTCAATAAGAATTCTCTAAGATTCTCACCCAGTATTATACTCACATTTTAGGAACGATTTGATTTTTAAAAAATTCAAAATCTGGATGAGGTTCCTCAAATAATTTTCTACTCAAATATGAACTGCAAATATCAATGAGCGATGGATGATAGGATTTATTCCAATGAACTTTAAAAGCCATTTATTTCGGCCATTTCTAAGATATGAGATATTCTGTATTCCGGAAGTGATTCACGCCTTTCTAGCCAATATATTGTGAATTGTAATTTTTTTTTTTCTATAAGAACGAACAAATTTAAAATTGAACTTTTGTGTAGCATATTATTCAGATTATATCATTCTTTTCGTAAAATATATTGTATGGATTAAAAATGTTCAGCATATGTTCAATTGCTGAAAGGAAAATGTTCTCAAAATGAGCTCTTTATTTTAGAACTACATTTCATTTTCATTTTCTCATTGCCGGTATCGTTCAAAAATGTCTCTCTCTTTTTACTAAAGGAGAAAACGATAAGTTAGATGTGCACTTATCTGACAGAATGTGCGAAAAACTATGCGACTAATTCAGATTTATACGACTGTTCATGTTTTCATTTATACAGAAGAGTAGTATGAAGTAAACTGAAAATTTTTGCCAGCCATGCCATAGATTATAGCAACATCAGTAAAAGAAATGAAGAATATGAGTAAACAATGTAAAAGCAACAATAAAAAATTAGATATAAAACAAATAAAAGTTTAATAACAATTCAAGTTGCCATTAAAAATAAACCTATGAGCTCAATTAAAACAGTTTGAATACAAATTTCGTAAACAGAGTATCTCTCTCTCTCTCTCTCTCTGTATATATATATATATATATATATATAATTTATGCGTGTGTGTGTGCGTGTTAACTCGAAAGCAACGAAAAATTAAATTATTTTAAATTTAGAAGTATTTTAATTGATTGTTAAAATTTTACATAACCTCACATAAAATGTGTATATTTTATTCCTCTTTCCCATTTCCGATTTAACTAAACATATTGACAATACAGTATTTGTATTTTTTCATTCGTCTTATTATATATTTATTTTTGTATTTTTGCAAAAGAGTTGTGTATTTAATAGTAGTTCCTATCATTTAAAGTTGTAATTGGAGTCATTAAAAACATTTAAGATATGTTTGTTAATAATTACTACAGAATTTACTTATTTTCAAATGGATTTTTACTCAACTGCAAATTTCTACAATTTTTACTGTATATTTTATATACATCTCAGTGCAGATTTTGTTTCAAGAATAACAATACTTATACAAAAAATCGCATTGAAGAATCAATGAATCCATATATCTTCTATTCAAGATTTTTTTGTCATGTTTACTATTCAATTTTACCCTGGTGCATTGAATTAGATGAATAAATTTCTCGAATATTATTATTTAATTAAAATATGTTTAAATTTCATAATTGTCTTTTTAGATTTGCTATTTCTTTAAATAGTCCTTTTTAATACATCGACTTTTGCTCTTTAACTTGATATATATATATAAGATTTATTTGCTTTGAAAGGATTCCATTCTTTTGCATTTAAAATAAGTTTTCAAAGCGTTTTTCACAATGAAATTCAATGAAACAAGTGAATACATTCAAACGAAACACTAATTTAATTTTGTAATTCTAGAAAGTATTTAATAAATTTACAAGGTATAATGACAATATACAACACGAAAAAAGATTATTAAATGATATGTAGCAATATCAGGTTTTCAAGCTGAAATGATAATTTAAAAAAAATTTTAAGCATTATCTTAAAGTTTCAAAATAAATAAAGGACTCAAATAATTTACTCTGTTAATTTCCTTGTGCGCAATGCACATAAATTATAAATCCTTAGGATTTGTAGACATTCAACAGTGTACAGAATACATCTTTCAAAAGCTGCCAAGAAAGTTTCTAAGACTTGACAATTGCTGTCTCGAGACTGTCATATTATTCAGTGTAAAGTGAAACGAACTAAGATGGCAGTCATTGCTGCCTTTATCAGTTCGAATTTTAATAAATCATGTTCAATGCGTCTGAATATTCTGAATTCGAAATGCCCCTCATATTTAGCAGCCCCTCATTATTAGAGAACTTAAAGTTTCTGATCTCAGATTTTAAGCTGTTTGAAATTCGAACAAATTGATGATTGACGTATTTGCCATTGTTAACAACCTTTTGAAAGCTTGAAAGTCAGTCTCCTAAATTGATAGCGAATGTGCATAGTTACGATTATCCAATGCTTAGTTTAGAGATCGGTTCTAAATTTAGAACTCCTCTTAAGATTTTTCAAACATATATTTAATTACAAATTGACATTCGGCATTTTTCGTTCAGGATTCATTAAAAATGTTTGTATACTAGGAAAAAGTTAGTAAACTACACAGTTTGAATCAACATATTTCTAAAGCAACTAAATATCACTATAAATAGCAAGTTTGGAGGGTAGCGAACAGTATGGAAATAGTTTTGTGGCGTTTAAATATGATTTCAGAAAAATAATAGGACTACAAACAGCACGGTCTGGGTTGAATTAATGCAGATCGGAGTAACTTTGTAAAAAAAAGTTAGAACGTTGCTAGTTTACTTAATTGATTTGCTTTGAAACTTCAAGAGATCCTTACTTCATACAATATATTAAGGGTGTATCTCTTAAGGGTCTAATTTAGAACAAGCTTTTCACTCTGAAATGTTTTTAGCATTGAATATCAGCAGTTTTGATTGTCAATTTATTGAACTGATATAATATAAAAAAATATAGCAGAAATGTTCCGTATTATAACATTTACATTAGTACTTGAAAAAAATTGATTAAAAATAAACAAATATCTTTAGGATGCAAAATACTTGAGACACTTGCGTATTTATTCACTTCAAAATCCCTTATTAAGAATTCCGTTCTAGTACGATAGATCATATATCAATACAAATTATTAAACAGTTCAATTATTTAAAAAATAATATACTCATTAATTTCTTTGTAAGCTGAATACATTTCATAGAGTTTACTTAAAGTTTCGTGCAACGAAAGTAAGATTTTCAGTATTAAGAAACAGGTTTTTGAGTGTTAAAAAGTAATAAAATGAAACATACGTTTCACATTTTTAAGTCATGCTTAGAGTCTTTATATAAGAGCTCAATTAAAGTCTTTCGCACCCGTATATTAAATTAAAATATCTCAAAATCATCAGAAAAATTTATTCGCATGTATTAATTATTTCGGTATCCGTTCCTAAATTACCTTTCGAAATGTTAAGTGTCAGTTTCAAATACCGTATTTAGCTAATTTAAAATTGCAACTAACAAGACTTTTTTTATCTATTTACTCTCTAGTGAAATGATAATAAGATAGAAACTTGTTACTGCTAATCAGAGTCCAAGTATTTAATTATATTTATTAACTTTTGGAGATAACTTGATAATACATTTAAATTTCTCTAATGAAAAACTGTAGGATAAGAAAGAAAATATCTTGGCATTTTGTTTTATGTAACTCTGTTTTTCTTCATTAACCTGAACGAAATAAGAGTGGAAAGAGAAATCCAACCTTATACTAATGGAATTTTTCATAAAACAATACAGAACACAGTTATTATATAAAACTTGTAATATAGCATTTTTCCATATAACATTTGTGACTCCAAACATTTTTTAAAAATAATGGATATATATAATCTTAAATAATCTCTTAACCTAAATGAGAAGTAAAATAGAACATTTAATTTTCTTTTAATTTTATATTTTCATACTTCTAGTGTATGATTACTAATATTATGAAAGATTCAAAAAAACAAGATCTTGCTTTTTGAAGTATAAATAAAAGTTTGTGACCGTCTTTTTTTTCTCTTTAAGGTTCAAGCGAAGAAACCAAAGAAATTAAATGGAAAAATTCAAAAAAAGACATTATTATTATTTTTTTAAATATCTTTATTTTTTATTCTAAATACATTTTATTTAAAAATGGAAAAAAAAAATTAAAAAGAAAAAAACATTTTACAACTTATCATAGCTGTTGAGTTTTAAAAATTTTCTCCTTCACTTTTTAATTTTTTCACTTTTTACTGTCGAAATATTCATTAACTTCAACTGTATTTAGTTTATATTCTGCATAAGTTTACACACATTAGTTAACCCTAAGACTATTATTTATCCTACCCCCGCCAAAAAATATTTTAAATTTTAGGTTTTTATTTTAAATTTAATATTTTTGGTTCTTGATTTAATTATTTTTTTAATTATTCTTTCAACATGTTAAGAATTATATTAGTCAATGTCGAAATACATTCTTACAAATTAGAATAATTATTCAAATTTCCGATATTTTCTTTTTCATTAAAAAAATTTAATTTTCTAATTTTTTTTAATTTAAAATTTTAATTTTTTTTTCATTAAAAAAAATTTCAGCAAATTTTTTTTTTTAATTTTAAAATTTTTTTTAAAAAAAATTATTAACTTTAAAAAATTAAAAATTTAATTTAAAATTAATTCATTAATTAAATTAAATTTAACTTTAATTAAATTAATTATTAAAAATTTCATTTAAAAAATTTTAATTCATTTTAAATTTAAAAATGTAATTTTTTTTAAAAATTTAATCCCAGGAATTTATAAAATACTTTTTTTTATTTTTAAAGCATAAAGAATGACTAGCATCTTTCATACTGAAACGTAGTAGAGTTTTAAATCAAATTTAAAGTTATTTAAAAGTTTATTTATATTCTCCAATCGCAGGAATATCGTGATTTTTTAAACAATTTTATTGAAAAGAAATTTTTAATAAAATCTAAACTCAAAATTGTAAACTCTTGATTTTGAATATATCTGCCATTTATCAAATTTCTGATGAGGTGGAATTAATTTTACATTCACAACATTTTATATCACTCTTTTTCCTTTTTTCCCCTCGCTTGCAATGTACATTCTAATTTTTTTGTCTTGCATTCGCTGAATATTTTTTAATGAATAACTATATACGTTAAAAAAAATACTAGTTTCATTAGATGCTGTTGGTTTTATGCGATTAAAATAACATCTGTATATAAAATGGTCGATAGATTTTGGGAATTTTATACTTTTCCTAAGAGTAATGGGAAAGAAAAATTTGCAATTTTCGCTTGATATTCATATAAGACACTTAAATAGATCTCAGATTATTAATAAATTTTTGTATAGATAAATACTGTACAAATTAGGTAAAATACAATTTAGGTATATATTTCTAGGAACCATCGATGATATTACGTTATTTTTGTTGAAAATGTACAAAATGTACCATTGACTAATATCCCATATTTATCTAAGATTTTTAAAAGCAGATGAAAAATATTTGGGACAAAATATCCGTTTATTAAAATTGCAATTTTTGAAAACTTTCAATTATAAACATGCTAGCTCTTAACTCTGAAATGCCATAAAAACCGGTGCACCATTCTAATATCGTGTAGAGCTCCACAATCTAGCAGAATTGTCGCCTCACGACTTAGTAATTTTGTGCGCCAATTCATGAATTCGGTAAATTTGGATGGATTAAACAGAATTCAGTAAATTTGGATGGATTAAACTAATTTAGCAATAAAATATTCTGTAAGTAGTTCACTCCATGATTCCTGCAAGGCAGCCAACAAGGCCATGGGAATGGGAGTTAGTGGAAATCTAAGGATAGCACGCTGCAAAACATCCCAGATATATGGATAATATTCATGCCAGTACCCTGACATGAACAGTGCCTAGTGAATAGGCCTAGGTGGCCAAGAATAGGAATGAAATTCAAGACTGCTCTTGAAACCAATCGGTCTCTACGGTAGATCTATGGGATGGATCGATATGCTGTCAGAATAGTCCAAGTCACAAAGTCAAGGGCATCCCAGATACGTTACGTGATATTTTATGCAACAATTTCTTCCAGGTGTCGCTGATTCCGTTCTGCCAATGTACTTTTGAGTTAACATCGCAGCCGGAGATTTGAAGTTTTACCTGAAACCTGATATTTGTGATGCACCTTAGAAACGTTCTTGCTCAAAAATTAAAATTTGGTCGATATTTTAGGAAATGACGTGAGCGTACAACAACGATTAGTCCCCGTTGAAAGCCACTTAATTCCTGATAATCTTCCATTGAAATGTAAGAATCAATGCAATAGCCTCATCAGACACCTGCTGTCTTATATACGCACTGTCACGTGTTACGTTGATTGTCTGAACACTTCCATTATTTTCATAGGCTTAAAATACCAGTTTTTTATAATATTACATTAAACCAATGCAGTCTATTACATAAGAACAATGCTTATTGTAAATATGATGTAGAGTTAAATAATGAATTGAAAAATAATAATATTTATAGGATAACTAAATATCTTCTATACACTGAAGTGACAAAAGTCATGGGATGACTGTTAATATCGTGTCGGTCCTCCTTTTTGCCCGGCGAAGTGCAACAACTCGACGTGTCATGGAGTCCACAAGTTGTTGGAAGTCCTCTGCAGGAATATTGAGCCATGCTGTCTGTATAGACGTCCATAATTGTGAAAGTGTGGATGGTGCAGGAGTTTGGGCACGAACGGACCTTTCGATGATGTCCCATAAATGCTCGATGGGATTCATATCGAGCGATCTAGGTGGCCAGATCATGAGCTAGAATTGTCCGGAATATTCTTCAAACCAATCGCGAACAGATCTGGCCCGGTGACATGGCGCATTGTCATCCATAAAAATCCCATCGTTGTGTGGGTACGTGAAGTCCATGAATGACTGCAAGCAGCTGAACATAACCATTTCCAGTCAACGATCGGTTCAGTTGCACAAGAGGACCGAGTCCATGCCATGTAAAAGCAGCCCACACCATTATGAAGCCACCACCAGCTTGAAGAGTGTCTTGCTGACAGTTTGGGTCCATGGCTTCGTGGGGTCTGCGCCACACTCGAACTCTACCATCAGCTCGTAACAACTGAAATCGTGACTCATCTGACCACGCCACGGTTTTCCACTGGTCTAGGGACCAGTCGATATGCTCACGAGCCCAGGAGAGTCGCCGCAGTCATAGCCCAAGGAAGACAAATTTCGCCGCACAGTCCTATCAGACACGTCCCTCGTACGTCCCACATTGATTCCTGCAGTTATTTAAAGAAGTGTTGCGTGTCAATTAACATTGACGATTCTACACAGACGTCGGCGGCCTCGGTCATTAAGTGCAGTTGGTCTCCCACTGCGCTGTCCAGGATGGGATGTGCTGTCTGAAATTTCATACTATCGGCACACTCTTGATACTGTGGATCTCGGAATGTTGAATTCACTAACGACATCCGCAATGGAATGACCCATGCGTCTAGCTCCAACTAACATTCCACGTTCAAAGTCTATTAATTCTCGTCGTGCCGCCATAAATCACGATAAACCTGTTCACATGAATAACTTGAACAAAAATAAAAGCTCTGGAAAACGAACTGCGCATTAATTTTTTTTTCGCTGCGATACTACTGCCATCTGTATATTTGCATGTTGCTATCCCATGAATTTTGTCACTTCAGTGTATATCTTATTTTTGACGTCTTTACTACAATATAATGTGTTAAGTTCTTTCATTACATCGATTTAAAGATATTTTTTACATCCTATTATAAAAGTTCTTCGTTAATATGATTAAATATTGAATCTTTTTATTATTATAAATTATTGAATCTTGTTTTAATGTCATGGTTCCGCATTCTTTAAAACCTTAAATTTCACTCAAGAATCTAAATGTTGGATGAAAATGTCCGATACATAAAAGATAAATGCCTGCATTTTCTTTCATCTGTATTTTATTTAAAAACATCTGAAAGTAAGCAAATAAAATAAAGTGTATGAAAATATGCAAAATTGCAAAAAATGAGATTTTTGAGATATACTTTTTATTTTACTACTCCATTTCTTCCTATTTATTCAGTCCATTTTGTTTCAGAAAAAAATATTTTATTTCTAAAATCATCCTTAGGTAAGAGGTAAATATTAAATAAAAACTTTTTCAGTGATCACGAATTAATGCAGTATATAAAAATATTTCGAATATATTTGAATATTGCTTTGAAATACATTATGCAAAAATCATGTTTCCTTTTTGAAACAAAAAGAAATAACTGAAAGTTCTGGGAAGATTATTTTCTTCCTTATATTTCCCGCTTAGACAACCCAGCTCCTAACTTTTTCTGTCATTTTAAATCTTTTTTCTGAATATTCTGAATTCCTGTATATATTCTGTTCCTCCTCTATATTTTATTTAAAGTGCGTCGAAATTAAATTTTAAAAAGAAATTTTTTTATCTCAAAAATAGATTTTCAGAATCTATAGCTAACTTGGAACATTGGCTGTAAAACAAAATATTTTTTGAAGGAATCAATAAATAAATAATATTAAGAGACGTTTAAAAGTTTATGGAATTTAGGAAAAATATATTACGTATTTATGTTTTGTTACTTAAACTAGAATAATAAATGATACTGAATAATTGAAAATAATCGTTGGTTCATGACTTCATTCTAATCATGCTTTTCCCTCTGATCTTAGAAATAAATAAGACTAACGAATATCTGAATAACTAAATATTTGAACTTTGAAATTCTGATGTCTTTAAAATATTTAATTTCAGTGTCAGTATAGCTCAAATTAAATTAATTTATAGTGCATAAAATGAAAACTAATATTTGACAAAAATAAAATATTGCATTCGTAAAACGTCTGATTCTTATTTATAACCTAAATCACATTAAAGGCTAGTTCTTCGGCCATATTAAATAACATACAATTTCATCAAAGATACTTTATTAAGAGTAAAAATATATAATAATATAATGGATTTTTGGATCTCAATGAGAAACCTTTGTTACCTTTGCCATCTCACAAATTAAAAATTCTGAAATTAATTTAATGATTTTAAGAGTTATTAAATAAGAGAGAGATTTTCAGATGCTACAGAGAAACATGATTTAAAAAAAAAATGCCAAATGAGGATATAGGTTTTTTTAACACAATTATCGCGGATTCTGACGCATCTCAGAGTGCTTGATTGCTTTTTAATCTTTGGAAATCAACAATATAATCATTCTTTTAAAGAAAATTTCCTTCCTTCCAAATTTGTACTCTATATGTTCGAAAAAAAATTTACGTCGTATTACGGTAGACAATCTTATTGTCACAACCTTTATCATTCGTAATAAAAATAGTTTTAAATCTATGTTTTTAAAGATATAAATAAGAAATTATAAATTTTATTTTATTTGAACTAGTTTCAGTTAGATTGGAATTCAAATATCAAGCATATCAAGCAGCGTTTGCATAAAAACCTATTAATTGTTGTTAAGTTAACTTCAAAACTTTTTCTGATTTTTTTTCTCTAAATATGACTTTTATGATCTGTTGGTCAACTAATATGAAAAAAAAAGTCATAAGGATAAAAGAATAATCTTTGAAAATCGTAATTATTTTTACATCAAGCATATAGGCCAGAGTACATGCCTAGATGTAGAGCATCTTTCCCGTGTTCGGGTCATTCAGGTTCCGGCCTGTCTTTTGTATACCTTGTGTTCTATCTGAAAAGTGTGTAAAAGAGCCTTCCTATAAAAAGGAGATGTGCGAGCGTGTGTATGAATGTCATCTTTATTTAAGCCAGAAATCAGACTTCTGCCCTCGAGTGCTCAGGCTCCTTTACCTTTATAAGCGTCTGCAAAAAACTCGACTTCATCAGCAGACTTGTCGATGAAAGGCCATCTTAACTCTTCTTATTAATTAGATAATATTTAAGGAAATTTTTTAAGCTTTTCTAATGCATTGATTCTAATGGAGATATTTTTATAAATATCCTTTTCGGTAGAGAAATACTTTATTATTTATTTATAATTTATTATTCATCTAATAATCGAAAGATTTTATAATAAAAAAATAATGTTTGAGAATGTAAATTATCAAACTTGAGCTAAAAATATTAAATATAATTTTCATTATAAAAAATGGGTACTGAAATTCATAAATATATTTAAATAAGCTATTTAAACAAATATTTAGAGAAATATTCGACGCCTTACTTTCCATGTCTATATCAAGCATATATCTTATATGCACGGTCTAACATAATGGAAACATATCTAGGGAGAAAAGTTTTTTATAGAAATCTAATTGTTGGTTAGGCATGGAAGAAAAATATTTACTTTTGTATTAATATACGAAATGACACACTATTCTTACATGAATGTAAATTGAGGCATCATTCCATGTTTGTTTATATACAGTAAGCAGTTATAATAAGATTTAGCTTAGTTTAGTTACATTGACTCCCGTTTTAAAGCAAAACAATAAGGCTGATTTTGGATGGGCTTCGTAATTTGTGCAACGTCACGATGAAAAGTACGATACCTGAGCTGTGTCTCATCTCTTCTAGCTTCCACGACTTGCTACTGGCAGATCTTTTGTCACAGACGGATTAGCGGGCAGACCCTCTTATGCAAATTGCTACGTTCAGTGGTGGCGGGGTGGTCGGCTATATGCGAGAAGAAGACCCTCTCATGAAACGGTTATTCAATAGAAACGAATTTCTAACTTGAAGTTCTGTGGTTTTGAAGCCGATAATTTGAGAGAATAAGTAAATATCTTGGGAGATCGAGATCTAAGGACGTTTGCATATTTTCATTGATTCCGTTAAAAAAACAATTAATAAGCTCATACTTTCTGCGCTTTGAATGGAAATATAAACCAGTAAGAGCAAAACTTATAGAGATACTAATAAAATTACCTTTCCTTTTGATAGGAAATTTCTACCACAAAGAGAAATAGATCAATTATAAATATAATAGTATCAATTTCACCATTTATCACATAATCATTCAAAATGGAAATATTAGGTATTTGTATGATTTCTACTTTCTCAAAAGTTTTAGCAATTCCGTTTATCTTTTTCACTTCGAAATGCGTCTTTCTTTTTCTGTTATTTTTGTTTCTTGAAATCTACAAGCGTTTAGTTAAAACAAGAAAAGAAGAGAAGACTTTACAACACATTAAATATGAAAATGCTTATATTTATTGCAACGAATATACTAAACATTTGAGTAAATATGCCATGTTAAAGAAAAACACATAGTCATAATATAATTAATTAAAAATTCATAAATATTCTGGATGGAAATCATCATGCAGGTATCTTTTAATTAAAGTTTGCATTTATCCACTAGTAAAACTTAAATTGTAATTACTTGGTGCGTTGCGCAACATCGATTACCCTCATAATTATTCAAAGTTCGAACTGTTCCAGCAACGAACTGGTTGACAGAACTGTAGGAAATTGAAGTGATTTTTGAAAAAAATTTAAAGGCGGCAGATAAGTGAAATGATGTGCTTATTTGTCTTTTACCTTTTGTTTTTATGAATTTTAACACTTTCTAAATAATTTTGTATTAATTCTGATTCAGTTTGAATACTTTTGTAATTAATAACAATATATTAACTATTCGCATGTTTTACAGTACTCAAAAAAATAGTTCTAAATGAATAGATAAAAATGAATGCTTAAACAAATGTGTTTCATTAAAATAAAGACTTTTAAATTACAATTTCATTTAAATTTATATTTTTAATTTTTGTCATAAGCACAACAATGGCGTGCTAAAACTTAAGGCAGAATAAGAGAATCTTCTGAAAAAACGCATTGTCTTGACATTAATATTACTTTGATTAAATTAATTAATTAATCTGATTGACATTTTAAGAGTACTGCATGAGGAGTGCTCATAAGCTTCTAAATCCTCCAGAGTTCATAGATCAGACTCCTTAATTATTAAAAATGAAATATTTAAGATTAAAACTGAGCATTAATGTCAGCATGAAGAATCATTTGTTAAAATTAAGAATAATAACTTGTGGTGAGAAATGAGCATATTAAAAAAAGAGAAATAACCAAATATATAAGAGAGACACTGCAAAATGTCAGCAAGAACAATCATTAGTTTATCTTAAGAATAATAACTTTTGGCTAGAAATGGGCATACCTAAGGAAACCGCCCAATCGGAAATCATATTTGAATGTAGGACAAATATTCTAAACAATTTCAAAATATATCTAATCAATATTTAGTGACAATTTTAATGTCTTATAGAACCTATCATATGATCAAACTGTCTTCTTTATTTCTAGAGAGTAGAATACTTAAAAAATTAAATAATATCCTTTTCATAGAAAATATTCCTTCCAATGGAAACAGACTCACTTATTCATGTGGAAATAAATTCATATACTTGTTTTATTGCATGCGCCAAAGATTTCAGATCTAAACTATTACCTATTTCGGTCGGTCATATTACATTTCCTTAGTGGACGAGTAAATATCTTTGAATGAAGATTATAGGAAAAATTATTCGTAGTAGAATTGCAAATAGTTTTATTGAAATTTAAGGATTGAAAATATGTCATATTACCAAGTAAATAAACGTTTATATTTTTTCTTCCAATCTTTGAAGCTTTTTTTACTGATGTTAATGTTAATAGCAATTAACATACGTGAAAAAGGGTATGTTTTTTTTATTTGGAAATATCTTTGTAGAAAAGCAATATGCTTATAAAATTTTGTTTTACTACTTCTTCAGCCATCTATTCTTCAATATATTGTGTATATATGTGTAAAATATGAGAGATATATAATACATTTCTGAGTAAAAACAAACTAATATGTTTTCTGACTTGAATTAATGTGTAATATTAAATTTTACACTGAAAAAATGATGAAATGGATGTTATGTCATTATTTAATAATGTTGTATTAATAAATAAATTAGAAGGACTGTCTTTTTTTAAACTTAATGGCATAGTCTATAATAAATTATCTATTCCTCCACTCACGAGTATAAAATTGGGGATATTAGTAATCTTTGCATGGAATTGGCAATTGATAGTTACAAGGCATAAATCTTTTTCTCGAATCTAGACTTTTTTACTTAATATATATACGAGATTTTTACAAGACAAAGGAAAAATGCTTTTCAAATAATAGACTCAAAATACAAATGGTAATTAAGAGGCATATGTGGCGGTCACTTTTGTACCTAATCCCCAAACCTATCCAGCCATTTATCAGACCACTGAATCCATTTGTTTAACCTATGCTGGTAATAATCACGCCCTTGCCAATTCAGCCGATTTTAAGCACCTTTTTGAGCATCACCACCTGATTTGTACCTTGTTTTGAACAAATGTTTTTTCAATGCCGGAAAGAGGGTATAGTCACCGGGAGCCAAATTATAGTTGTGTTTCTAGACCATCCGCCAAAATATTTCAGTCAATCTCTGTGCCAGATTCAAAAGAAGGAAATCATTTCATCCCCTTTTACTTGTTTATTACTTCACCCCGTCAACGATTTCTTTGTGAATTCTCAGTGTTGACAAATTCTTGGCTCATAGAAATCATATTACGGCTCACAATTCTGTTCAAGACCACTACTCTAAATGTCTTGGCATTGCTGTGGATGTTTCAGGTTTCAATATTAACACTATATCCTAGAACGACCGATATAAGATAACTAGTGCCATGTGTCTCCACTCTGGTTAACAATATTTACATCCACAATTTCTACTTTCCAAATACTGCTGCTTGTAAACTTTTTTTAGGATTATTCTTCGTAGATAATATGTAAAAATTTGGTCGGCCTACCGAAATCACCATTTGACTCAGAACTAAATTTTTATTTACTATGTACTGAATTTTAATGATTTAAATGACTGCGTTCATGAATTATTGGTTCTACTACCTTCTATTTACCATTAGAAGATCAAATCCTTGACGAATTAGAAGCAAGATAAAAAAAAGTATATTTTAGATGTTAAATTTATCTATCAAATGTTGTGTACCTAGATATTTGTAATTATCGAGCTCACTTTTGCTCGGACTGCCAGACAGACAGATTTTCTGCAATTGGATTACTTTTGTAATTCGATAGGAGTCTATAAATCTGGTCGGATGTTTATATACCATATTACATTCGTTCAGATCAAAGTAATTTTGAATCATATTGTTCAGATATATCTATATATGTGTAAGGGCGAAAACGAAATTTTTTGACTCAGCGAGGATGGAAATGTGGAGATTTATGAAAATGTAGAGTTCAGAATTTTGAAAATTATAATACGTTTTATATACTTCATATATCATAAAGTTTCATTTTTCTAGTGAAAAAGTTTTTATCACAGCAACAAACAAAAAAAGTATTCGTTTCTGTAAAATGATTTTTGGACATTTCCATTTTTGGACAATTCAGATATTATTTTATTCAGCAAAAACTTTTACCAATTCGCTTACAACTTTTTTTGCGTTAAATAGCTACTGCGACAAATATTAATCATTAAATAAGGAATTTACTTCTCATATTTAATTTAACATCTTTATAAACTTTTTAAGTAATCCTGATTTCAAGCAGTTATTATAAATATATTCATTTTTGTACTAAACAACATCTAGGTAATAAGAACATATCAAATGATCTCATTTATAATGAATTTTTTGAATAGAAAAAAAGTAATCGAGAACTTTTCCTCGAATACTCCTTTATTCTTCACCAGACCATTATTAAATTCGATCCCTGTTTAGTTTAATAATGGAATTGATGTGGTGGTGCGGAACGGAATTTTCATCACAATTATGTGGAAGCCCAGAAAATACGGTGAGGAGGAGAAATTTCCATTAGAAAGAATGTAGAAGATATTGTTCGACTCTCACTTTTATTACAAAAAGCAAGTAATATGAAATTTAGGAAATTTGATTTGAATTTCATTTGTATAGGCCATTTATTGTAAATTTATAAGTTAATATGATTGCAAACTATTCTTGGATTAATGAAAACATGTTTTCATTTCTTAAAAAAACGTGAGACTTCACTATAAAATGATTACTTATTAAAAAACTTTTTACATATTTTGTTAATAAAATAATTTGGCGATTCTATTCTTTTAGAAGACTATATGTAAATCAATTTTGCCCTGTCTTTTCTTTTTCTAATTTTACAGGCATATTAAATTATTTCTGGATTTATTTTAAAAATTGCTTAATCACTTATAAGCTTAAGCTTAAGCAAATGCTTCGTTAATCTTTATAAATATTCAATAATATTGAACTGATCAAAAGTAGGCCAATTAATCAAATTCATTTATTTATTACAAAATATTTTTGGCAAAAAAAATGTTAACACTACACAAACAGTATAGCTTCATTCAATTATATAGAAGTAATTAAAAAATCAATAGAAAAAATAGGACAATAAATTTAATTTATCAGGGGATAAATTTATATGTCGAAATTCGAGATGAAATTGGAATTTGTGATGAAAGAGAATACAGTCTTATATTTCTTAGAAACAAGTTTTTCGAAAGAAAAATAACTTGTACACCCGACATCTTTAAAAGTATTTTCATAATTTAAATCCACATGGTTTTTGATGCATTTGCTTTAACCATCATAAGACAATAGTACAGAAAATGAAATTTAAACATCTAAACAAAATGAAAACTATATTATTACTTTTTGTTCCATTAAAAATCATAATTTTATATAATAATATAATTTCGTATTTCATAAAAATTTAGAAATTATGTTTTGTTTCATTGTTTCAAATATGTTATAATTAAACTAAACACCCATAAAAAAGATACCAGTTATATTAAAGAAATTGTTTTCAAATAGTATTATTTTAAATTTTTTTCACAAATTAATATTTTCATAAAATGAGTTTTATTCATTTATAATTCATTAGTTTGGAAAATAAGAAGTCATTCAGCTTTTTAAGATTGGAGGAAATATTTTAATTAATTGTAACGTGGATTCCTCATATTAGAATGATTAGAAGGATGAAGGAAAATAGCTGTTCATATAATATTTTATGCATATTTATATTTTGTTAACAGTTCTGTTATACCATTACTGACTATAAATAAAAAGGAATATAATAATATGAAACGCTACATGTTTGAAATTTTATAAAATGAAAAGTGTGAAAGTGACAAGTGATATATGTGAAAAGAATTTAAAAATGTGTGTATTCTTTATATTATAGTCAGAATAATTTATTTTATTTAAGTTTCTTGTTCTTCTGTCTAAAAAGATTAATGTTTAAAGAAGTCTAACTTCATGTTTGAGTTTGTAATTTTAAGTTTTACTGAATACTTTACCAGTATGTACTCTTCCTTCTACAAACATATTAGTTACTTCAGCGGAGTTTATTCTTCGTCCTTCCCTGGCCACCAAATGAAAAAGAATAACAGAAGATAAAAGAGTAGAGCAAATTCATGCAAATTAAGATTATATAACTTAAATATTACATGTTTCTGTGTTCGTTGTTTTCACTGTCAAGTAAAACTGTATTTTTTTTTTTGTTTTAGAAGTTTTATTTAGTTATACGTATCATAAATAAATAAAGATTATTTCTAACAAATTAAAAGAAAAAAATGTTAATATATATAAAAGTATTGGGGGCTGTAAGTAAAATGTTCCATATAGAACATTAAAAAAGAAAATGCAGATTAGTTTTAAGAGCATGGAAATATGACAGTAAGCTTTCTAGACTATAACATTCTCGATTAAATAATGACTTTTAATGAAATAGGTTAATTTCTTTTTTCTTATTTAAATTTCAATCAATAATACCTGATACCAATTATTGTAGATTTAAAATTTATAGCTCTAATAAATGTATAAAAACCCTTAGATTTATTTGCCTTGTTACAAAACATTTTTAAAAAGCTGAAATCTGTGCTGTAATATGAAAACTGAAAATTTTAAACTCTTTTATATTAGATAGCATGGAAATTTTCTAAAGTTTATATATTTTCGCTGAACAAATTATATATGTTTTAAAATTTCATTTTTATTATAGGAATATGTAAGTCACTACTTTCATTACTGAGCTGAATTGCTGCCTATTTATATTAATTATATATGTTTGGTTGTAATTTCTCCCTTCCCTTAAGAAACTTTTTTAAAAAAATTGATATTGATTTTTTGAAGAACTGCACAACATTTGCAATTAACAGTAGGTGCATTAAAAAATTTTGAGAAATAATTTTCTTTTTAAAAGAATATATTTCACTGAAATAAAGGCCTATTTCCGAAAACTATATTCAGTATTTATGTCATTAAAAATAGTAGACACTTTAATATGTAATGTAAATAAATAAAATTATCTGTATTTAATATTTTCTAAAGATTCCAAAACTTATCATTTTGTCAGTAAACATACTTTTATGCAATTTTCAGCCTTCTAATGTCTTAAATCAAAATGTAAGCAGCGGAAAACTGCCACACTTATTTATATTATATGAAGCGCTATATTACTTTAATGAAAAATAAAATAAAGTAGGGAATGCTTTGGTAAAAACCTTTATTTATTGTCAGTTTAAGATGAATAACTCTAATCACGCACTTTCAAAAAACACATAGAGATTCTTTCATACTTATTTTTTTAAATACATATATAAATTTTAAATTTTGATTGAGACCATGTTGCTTTTACATCAATGAAGCAGCTTCGCTTACATTTAGGTAATAAGCATTTGATCTTCAAAACTGTCTTTATACAGTTGCGATTTCAGCGTTTTGAATTTTGAAGTTTAATAAAATGCTAACACAAAATAAAAGTTAATAACAATATATCATGAATTATACTTTAATCTGCTATTTTGAGTATAACAAATATTAATTATATACTATCCAGTTTAATCAATTTAATCATACTTTTGCTTAAACTGATGATCAAAGAGTTTCTAAAAGGATTTTAAAATTAATCATTGATTATATACATTGAAATTAAGATAAATACATAAACACTTTTGCCTTCAAAGTTCTTCATGTGTGCATGCGGAGTTCCTTAACTTTGAGCAATGACTAGTTTAATCTGTTTGATAAATTAAACAATGAAAATCCCTTTAAAGTGACGCGGATTATCATCTTTATTCTACCTATTAAGCTAACAGCGTACTTCTGAATAATAGTCTCGTTTAATTAATCGTGGTCAGTCAATTATCTTAAAAGTTAATTATAGACTGTTGACATATACTTCCTTCTCTCCTTTCTTAAAGATCTCATTGTTTGAATTCCAGTTGAAGGGCAAATTATTAGTTGTCTGAAATTAATCTAACTTGTGCTAATCTAAAATGATAATAATTTCGATTGCAATTATCTTCAATATATTTAACCTTTTAAAGTAACGGTCTCTTGGGTAAAAGTGGCTTGTATTAACTGTTGTTATGTTCTAGCCACACTGGAAAGTACATGGAAAGTTGGGTGGCTGGCGAGTGATGTCTCTTAGGAGATAACCATAGTTCCTGCCACTATTGCTGTTCTGGTCTTCCAGTTTTTTTTCCATGTACCTTTTGGACGGTTCAACGATATAACTATCTATCGGGCTGACTATCTATTTATACCTTGAGACACATACATATATATATGTATGTGCGTGAGAGGGAAAGTGTGTATAGAATAGAAGAAAATTTTGAATAATATGATAAAATTTTGTAAATAGCAGAACAAGAAGAAAGTTTTGAAATTTTAAGCTCGATTTATTTTATCACAGAACACATATTACATACAAGGAAGACACGATGTGATACGTTAGTTAAGTAATATCAGAAGTACAAAAGAGACTAAAAATTTTCCTGTCCCTGCTTATATGCTGTGAGATTTTGGTAGGGATGTCTTAGAAAAAGGAAATGTAGGCGTCTTTAAAAGAATGTTGAAAAATATTAGGCATCTTTATTTCTTTACTCCAAGCATTAGAACCTCGGAACTGAGCAATTCTCTAGAGTGCATGTTAAAAATTCAATAAAAAGCGGGATTGGATGAAGAAATAAGAGACAATTTTAAAATGAAGTTAGTTAGATTTAAATAAAAATTTAGAAATTAATTAAGGTATAATATATATTTAGAAATACGATTAATAGTGTTAGAAAGACTAAGAAAGTAGAAACTAACTGTAGTGCGCCTAACAGAGACGAAATGATCAACAGATTGTTTTCGGAGAAATAATTAGAATCGAATTCGAAAGCCGAATTCCATGCATCTATAAAAAAAATGATTTAGTACATTTTTTTCATTTGTATTTTAGAAATTTTCATTTCGTGAAATTATTTTTTAAAATACTTAATAACATTCACTTTTAGAAATTTGAAATATCGTACGAAATTTGAAATATCGTATCGTAGAAATTTGAAATACGTATTATATACTTAATAAATTCAATTGCTATTGATATCTATGGTGCAATTAATACGAAAAAGATTGTAGATCATTAAGTAAAATAAAATTTAAGATTTGTTCTGTAATAAATAAATATCCCGCCAAAATTTCACACTTTCTTTTTTTCGAATATTTATTTTTGGTCTTATGAATAGTGTATTGTTTAATTAATTATATTGCAGGAATTTGCAAAAATAACCTTTCGGAATTTCGAACAAAAGAAATATTCTGGGCATCAAAGATAGTTTCCCATTTTCATTAACTTCCACACGCCTTTCCTTATGTCAACAAAACCTTGCAGTAATTTTGGTTCGTAATATGGTTTCTGGCGTATAAAGCCAAAGAAATTGATTAGATAAACATAATACCTGCTCAAAGAATTATTGATTAGATTGAACTCTTCTTTAAAACCTTTAAGGAAGCAGAAAATTTAGTAGCAGGAGATTTAGAAGAAAGGATTTATTTTTATGAGGTTCCAGTTTTGATCAAGCAAGAAAACATTATTATTTTTTATCTTTTTTACTAATGGGTACCCAACTTCATTAAGTATTTTTTAATTATTATGTATTATTTTGTAATTAATCATCTCTAAAATAATTACTTGTTTGGATCTATAATAGCATAACATGAAAACTTTAAAGGTTTAAAATATAATAGTAAGAAATTTGTGGCTTTATGAGAAAGTGGTGTATATTTATAGTCAAGGAGAAAAAAAAGTTTCAAAAATATATAGATACTCAATAAATGTCTAAATGTAAAGTATTTGAAGGTAGATAAAGAATTGACACCAATTCTGCAAGCAAATTTCAGCAAAATATAACACCTAAAATTCTGTTTTAGAAAAATTAGAAGCTTTGCAACCAATTATAAGGATAGTTTCAGAGTATTTGATGAAATCTTTCTTAGTGTTTATTCGATAAAGATTTAGATGTATGATTATTTTTAAAAATATCATGAGGGGCTATATTTTAATACACTTCGTTGTATTTTAAATTGGTACTGTTAGGCAAGATTATTTTATTTATTAACTAAGTGCTCTTTATTTTATCTATTAAAAAATCATGAAGTCATAAATTACTCGCGTCTTCATGCATTTAAAATGCGAAGCTGTTAAAATTAAAACTCTCTACTTTGAGCTCTCTATACAGTGAACAACACAATGCAAAGATTCCAAAGTTGTTGAACATATTATTTAAGACTTGTGGAAAGAGTTATGCGAGGCTGTACAACAAAAATGCTGAAAAGACTTAAAATGCTCATTTGTACCACCCTTTATTTAAATGTATAAAATATTCAATCACAAGGATCGGCGGTCGGGAAATTTCCCAATCGATGTAAATTCTGCATTCTGTAGAGCACTTGTTAAACTGTCGATTGTAATTAATTGATTGATTGGATGCGATTTCACGTGGAAAGTCCTCCAAATTTGATAAGGTTATCAGACATCTTCGAATAAAAAAGAGTTGTTAAGTATTTCCAAAGACAAAAGTCACGGGAATAAAGATGCTTAGAACGAGATGATTAGGTTGCTGGAAAACACAAAGAATTACTCCGTCATAAGAAAAATGTTACCAAAGAAACTCTGTATACAGAGTAAAATGAGTGGAAAGAATACATCTCAGAAAGGTAACGGAATCAAAAAATGGTCCTGTTGCATTTGGGACACAACAAAATTTTCTTGCATGTTTTTGTACTTCCGGGTCCTTTGTATAAATTCTCAAGTAGACAAAACTCTCGAAGGATAACTGAAGCTTTTCCTTTGTTTTCATAAAATAACTTTATAAGCAAAGCTTGAAGACGTCGCTGGTAAGAGTGACATTTTCTCAGCTTTACCCATTCTACGTCTAGAACAAACCAAGTCTAGAACTAACAGAACACCAAGGGATTGCAGAACACTGCAGATTTTTGTACTTACAGGATAAAGTGTAATTGCAATTTCATATCTCTTCACATATTTATCTTCATTTTCATATTAGCAATATAAATTAGAAAGAAGAAATTCCATACCTCAAGTGTGCATTTGTGTCTTCTTAGCATACTTTCTGTACCTATTCCTGTCACCATTTATCAATTTTTCTGTAA
>JAPMOQ010044403.1:291613-319831 GCA_026543055.1 Argiope trifasciata
TAATAAAATGTCTTGTTTTATGTTCAAAACACACTCTGTAATTCGAACGAGTAAATAATAAGCTGCATTTAATTCATCAAAAAAAATGTTGACAATTTTTTTAATCGATACATGAATTTAAACCATTATTTAAGAAAATTAAAAAAAGGAAAGGATCTTGAAAAGTCAAACTTTTTTTTTCAATAAATGGTTAAATAAAAATTAAGAATAAACTACAATACTAAGAAAAAAAGCAGTCTTTTGATGGTAGTTCCATAAGGAAATTTGGCACAGCCTCTTTTTGCACTCAAATTTTATGCTATGGTAGCAATGAGAGACACAGCATTTAAACAAGAACTTCGCAATTTGGAAAAATTCTGTTTATAGGTGTTTAGTAAAAAAAAAAAAAAAGGTTTGCAAATCATTAGATCATTATTTAAAAATTGAAGAAAAGATTGAATTTTTTTTTTTCAAACCATAACTTGAACAAAAAGTTGATGTCATCCACTTTAATCCTGTCAAGAAAAGAAACTTTTTAGTACATTATCTTTCTTTGTCTTTAACATTTAGATACATATATTTTAAGTATATTTTACAATAATCCTTTTAATTGTTTTAATTATTCACACATGTTACCATGATGTTAAATATAAATGTTTTCTACATTGTTGTTGATTATCAACTGTGTAGAAAAACAACGATTGTGGATATTGTTATGTTAATATGCTCTGGTCTTACAATTTTAATATCACCAGCGGGTGACCGAGCACCGCTCGGAGAAAACAGGTATCGAAGCTAACTCGAAGATTTAAATTTTCAATTGTGATTTATCAAAACAATACATGCCATAAGAAAATTTGTGAAACCATTGGTGAAAAGATAACTGGTTAAAGTGCACCATTGTAAACTATTCTAAACAAAGAGTTTGGAAAGGGAACTGTTCTATACAAAGGTAAAGTAAAGGTAAAGATTGAAGTGTGTTGAAGTTCAATATTTTTGACAAATTTATTTAGAAAAACCAAACATATATACATACATAAGAAACATATTATAAACTTATAACAGCATAAACGTAAAACTTTATTAGTTCACCATATTGGCTATTGATGGCAGCACGTTACCGCTTGAAAATTTAAGTAGCCATTATGGCGAACTAATAAAGTTTGAAAATATCCATTCAGTAACTCCGAACTGCTGGACCGTAGCGCTTCAAAACCGGCGCCAATCGATTCCTCGTGGCCAAAAACCCCAGACCCCCAAGTTTACCGGAGTTTATTAATTCTGGGGCGATTTTCGACTTGACAACCATTCCTCGTATTATAGTATTAGATAGATAAGAAACATATTATAAACCTATAACAGCATAAATATAAAACTTTATTAGTTCGCCATATTGGCTATAGATGGCAGCACGTTACCGCTTGAAAATTTAAGTAGCCATTATGGCGAACTAATAAAGTTTGAAAATATCCTATCAGTAACTCCGAACTGCTGGACCGTAGCGCTTCAAAATCGGCGCCAATCGATTCCTCGTGGCCAAAAACCCCAGACCCCCAAGTTTACTGGAGTTTATTAATTCTGGGGCGATTTTCGACTTGACAACCATTCCTCGTATCATAGTATTAGATTTACGTTCATTAATTTTTTTAATAGAAAGGCCTTTTAACATAGGAAATAGAAGTAGATTTTCTTTAGAAAGTTCTGTTATCTAACACTTTTCATCCTAAATAGAAGTTTTCCTCTAAAGCATCCATAAGTAAAATAAATAGGTCACTGCGACAACGAACTAAATCACTTTGTCACAAGTACTGTTATTAATGCTTTAAAGGCATCACAAACGCCTTTTGGAGATATAATGACGAATGTCTCTGAAAGCATATTACTTGGTGTTTGTGAAAAATTCCTTATTCCAGACCACTGAGTGCTTTGTAGGTGAAGGATTAAAAATGAGTAGGGAATGAGAAATTACTATACTTGATTCTGATATATCCGAAAACATGTTTTGGTGTAAAAGTGGTAAAATAAATCCAAAACTTTTATTTAAAAAATGCAGCAATGATTGCCGGAAACCATTTGAAACAAATCTGCGAAAAATCAGAGTTTGTGAAACATACATTTCTTTCTTTTCTGAAAACACTAAGTTTGTGGAAAAGAGAGAAAAAAACATTTATATTCTTACTATACTATTGAAAATACTTTTGTAACCTTAAAATGAGGACATAAAGTAGAGAATGGGTAAATCATAAAATCATTACCATTGCATGTAAATTGATGAAAAAATTAAAATTCTACGTATCTAGAGATATTAAATAATTTTAAATTATTGTTATATCATTTTAAATTTCAATTCTCATAAATATTAACTTCACATCTCTACAACATTTGTTAATAAATCTATCAAAATACTACTGGTTAAATAACTTTATATCTGATCATATGAAAAAATATATCATCTTTTTGCGATTTCACACGTCAAAAATAGAAATTGCATGCATATTTTAGAATCAGTTTCTTCTTTAAAATTGCTTATAGAAATCGAATACTTACTCTAGAGCTGTCATTGAAAGCACATGAAACATAAATGCAATAATTCAAATAATTTCTTAAGTATCTTTTAATTTGATTAAATTGGAAAAAATTTCAGCAATTTAAAAACTAAGAACTGAATTTTTCTGAAATAATTATTGTTATTATTTTTTAACATTTTTCAATTGACATTCATAAAATTTTGATGATTAATTTCAAAAATAATCAAAATATTGAGTCTATAAAATATATAGAAATATCTATGCTAAAACTGATTCATAAAACAATTAGAAAAAGCATTTGAATGTTTAAATAATCTAAATTACGATAGTCAGAATTAAAATCTTATTGAATTTTTCAAAGAAAATTCTTGAATTTCAGTTATAAGCTATTATTCTTAAAATATTTTCTGGAGTGAAAGTCTGGAGAGTTGATATTTTAAGATTCTTTTATATTTTTGTCACTTCTCCTTATTTTTATCTTTGAAACCTTAATTAGAAGAACACTAAAATTTCAGCTTTCAGCTGAAATTTTACTTTTAGCCTGATTATGATATTAGACTAATTAGAAAAGTAAGAAGAAACGACTTAATTTCTTTGTTGTTAAACATGAAATGTTATACTGATAACAAACAATTTGTGAAATGTTTCATATTGAAGCATATTTTTAAAAACGTAAATAATTTTGACATGGCAGAATGGAACTAAGCAAAAATGGAATATCAAAATTTAAAGATATACTACTAAGATTTATAAATTAAATTAATACTGAAGATCGGAAGAACGATATGGAAATTATTAATTCCCATAAAAGGAAACATCATACAGCCTAAACACTGTAAATAATTTCATTAAAATTATTTAACCCTTTTCTCTAATAGAGATTTTGTTATAAATTTTTATAATCAAGTATGCAACATCTTAAATGATACCTTTTATTTATTTCTCTGTTATATGATAAATTTTATAAAATTAGAAAACGTTTTTACTAACATATACATTATGAGCTAAAATAGTCTAAATAAATATTTTGAAGTGTAGAAATACAAAAAAATAGTTTTTAAACACAAGTAATAAAAATTTCTTAAGCACCATAAATATTTTTAACTGTATGAACTTAAAAATATTATATTTATTTAAAAAATTATTATTACTAGATTTAACATCAAATTATTTGTTATTAAAAATGAAAAAGCTTACTTCAGTCAATACCTGATATGCTAAAATCAACATGTGATAGTAATTTTCGCCAAAGTTTTTGATTTTTACATTATATAAAAGGATATTCTTTAACAGTTTCTCCCATTTCCATTTCCCTAAAGAATGGAAATACCAAAATTATTTTCAAGTAAGAAACATTTACATTGGACATAAACTTATAAAATATTCAGAATTTCATACAAAATCCATATAATCTATTCTAAAGTCAACATTTCGTCCATAAGTTATTGTCACAAAATATGATGGAAATATCACAATCCCAAATAAGGACATTTGGAATTTGAGATGAAATTTAAAGTAAAAAAAAAAAAATCAAACAAGTCCAAGTCAGGAGGAGGTAATAATATATTTCTAGATCCTTTTCTTTCATCTTAGATGGAAAGGAACAAGAATTTTGAAGTCACATACGAAAGCGATATGCGTATATATTCATGGTATTTAAAATTGTTAGGATAATCTGCTTGCGCTGAAAGACATAATTCTTGCATTTAGTTTTGAGGAAAAAGGAGTAAATTTTTGCTTTGATGAGAAAATTTTAAAATAAATATATAAAAAAGAACTTAATTACTCGGTAACTATAACAATCATAAAACATCATATTTTTTAAAGAAATTTCAATTCTGAAATTGTAAATCAAAAATTTTTCTTAAAAAAATTAGTGTCTTAAAAAACATGAAAAGATCTAATCGGAGCAACTGAACTTTAAAAATTTCAATACTCCAGACGATTACTAATTGAGGATTTACTGTAAGATGAAAAAACAGAAAAAAGAATATGTATTTTTTTCAATGAGTACTGTTTCCACTCAGATATAATTTTCTCTTATAATAAAGGTTTGTGTCTGATACCAATCTGCAAATTAAACAACCTGTCTTCCAAGTCTGGAACAACCAGACTTGGAATTTTGAAGAGCTAGAATATGGTTGCGATTTTTTTAAAGTTCTAATTAATTAAACATTATTTAATTCTAATTATAATTTTTTGACGTTTGTCTATCCACGACATTAACCCAAAATATTATACCTCAAAATTATTTAACACCAGTTGAAGATTTAAAAAAATTATCTTTTAAATAATTCAAATATTTGAAAATATATATTATATTTCGAATCTTGGTAATTTTTTTAAATGTTCTTTCTAACGATTTATATCACAAATAATAAAATTAAAATTCACCTTCTCGAGAAGGTCTCAGTCTCAAAAAAAGATAAACCAATTAGCTTTGTTTTTAAAATCGAACAACCTTAAATTATGAAATTAATGATATCCTAAAATCTTCAAAAAAACTTCATCAGAAGTTGAAGGGAGTTTATTAATTATTATTATGTAAACTTTGGAGTGTCAAGACTATTTTTCTGAATGTTATTCCTTAGAAAGAAATGACTGAATAAAATGTAAGTATGGTATTTACTACTGGTATTATTCTGTGCTTTTGTTACTATTATTCTGCTCTCTTTTTTAATTGTAATATCTTCATATTTAATTTTTGATTAAACACATAATTTTTTACATAGATTTAATCGGAAAAGTTGTCCATTATAATGCCAAATGAAACCAGAAATTAAGAACTAGTTTTATATCCGACAATTTATTTAAAACGTTCGTCTGTTAATAGATTGCATTTTACAATTTTTAAAGGACATTTAATAATCCTTTAATTATATTTTTTTGTATTTTGCATTTATAAAAAGAATGCAATAATACATATCAAAATACGAAACGAATTTAATAAAATAGCTGTGCCGTCTTGCTTTGTAATCTAATAGAAAAGAACTTTCGTATCATAAATGATTCGATCTAAAACTTCACTGATATCTGTGAATGGTTTTGAATATTGATGAATGGTTTAGGAGTCTGCTGCCCATTGACTTGTTTAATGTAATTACCACAACGCATGTACAACCAGTTGAGAAATTGCTGGTATTAAACGAAGGGTTAAAGAACAGCTCATGTTCCAAGCTATCATGATGCCACATTTCAAATTACTAGAATCAAGTAGAAAAAATAAAAAAATTAACTAAATAATTGACTAATTTAGTCAAAGTTTCCACATTCCGGATTATTTAGCTTCCATTGTAATCATTCAAAATCTAAATAAATTCATTCATTAAAAAATTATGAGGCTTAATTACAACTGACTCTCATCAAATATTTCTTCTTTAACAACTTGAAAAACACTTATTTTTATTACCTGGTAATTTAATAATAATATGAATAAGTCTATCTAATTTTAAAGAGATTTTTTTTGTCTATGAGATTATTTTTATAGAAAAAAACATTTATGAATAAGGCAATAAAGTAGCATAAAATTCTCAATCATTATTATTCTCAATCATCAATTAAACAATTGTGAATAGTTCTTTCAAAATAAAAACAAATGATTTTAACTATGTATTATGAAGCATACATAAAATGTTAAAATTGCTTAAGAAAAGCTGTAATAAAGTCGTATATTGAAATTATGCGTTAATAGAATCTGAAATAATTTGTATGATAAAATATTTCCTAGTTAAATGCCTTTCCTTTTATTTAGGGTTCGAACATGAAATAATTAATTCCATAACATATGAAACCCATTCACTAATAATAAAATAATTAATTATCTTATTATTGATAGTGAATGACTTGAAACTAAAACATTGACCAGGACTTGAAACTAAATAACTATCTGATAAAACAATAAAAATTAATGTATTTTTCCAATATCATAATAGAATATGCTTTGAATGTTTTCTTTTATTTAAAAATGATTCTGATCCAAATTATTTATAGTTTCGTGCAAGAAATGAGACATTATTTAAACTGAATTGAAATATTTAGTTCAAAGGAATAATGTGTAAAATAATTCAAACTCTAAAAGAAAGTTAATTAAGAAGGACATTCCCAAAAGTATTATACAAGGTTAATTAAAATGTAACAAGTTTTTATCCTGTCTTTATGTCCTTTTTAAATTAGAGAAGAGTAAAATCCGTTTGCGAGTATTTAATTAGTCTTTATATCACTTTAGTGTCGTTAGAACTTGTCACTCAAACGTTCTGGGGACTATTTCGAAGTTGAAAGCTTTAGAAGTTGCAAATTCTTTCAAAGAACATAAACAAGTACTGAATAGGAGTATGAGAGATATAAATTGAGTCGTGACTTGTATACCATTTTTGAGTGTAAAATACAAGTTTTTATTCTTTACATCTTTTCTCGGAGTTTATCATCTGTCCATCATCCCATTAATTCTTTTATTCTGATTTTAATTTCTGTTATCATGAAAGCAATTTGAAAGTATGCAGATTAGTATACTGACATTTTTCTTCAAAACATTCAAATTATTTAGCTTCAAAATGAATTGATGTTTCGTATTATTTCTAAACAATCTTTTCTATAACAATATATATTATTATAGTCAACCTTCCTTGAGCTAGTGAAATCTACCCTTGCTTTAGTTTAAATATAGAGATTTTGAATATATTTCTTCAAATTTTAATATTGAATAAGTTATCTAGTAAAATATGATAAATGGTTTATCTGTTAATGACTGTCCATCGTAATAATAACAAGTATAAAATAAGAAATATTTGAAAGAAATCTTGAACTCATTAAGCAAACAAAAATAAATACAAAATATCCAAATATTTGTTTGTATAAATGAAACAAATTTTATCGTTAAACTTAGCTGCCGGCTTCCTGACCTAGGTTTAGCCCGTTTTCCCCATTATCTGGGCTTCTGGGTTTGGTTATGGTTGTACTTCTCCTGTGACATATTTATATGAGCTAGAAGTCTGACTTTTGCCCTTGGGTGCTCAGGGATCTTTACCTTCAGAACAGTAAGGAACCTCCTTTTCATTATAAAGAGGGCATGGCATTATCATAATCACTATCAAATGAAGGAACTGGAATTTTATTTGACCGCATAAAATGTAATTTTACTTTCATTCTAAATTAAAATGTGTTGCTAACACTAATTTAAACTGTTTTATTGTATATTGAAATTACTTCTTAACACTCAACATATAAAATCTTTTATAATTTTTATGAACAAAGTTCAGATAAATAACTATATTATTTTTCAAGATATTAATTAAAAAATGATATTTTATTTTAAAATTAGAAATGCAAAATTTTGTAAGTGCATATTTTCAAATGAATAGATCCAGAATAATGAAATTTGTATTCTTGGACTGATTTTTGATATAGTTTCAAAATTCAAAGAGAAAAATTATTTTGTTAAGGAAAATTATAAAATATGGTTTTATTTAAAAATATATAGATAATAAAGTTAGAATAAATAAATAAATTTCCTAATTTTGAAATAAAAATTTTTAGGTGTATATTAACTCCCTTAGAATATCAGCTTTTCTACAATTGCCAAATGAATGATACAGAGCTAAAATTAGGAAAGGGTTCACTTTTTTCAATCGCTGAATATGTCACATTCTTTGTGCATCACTGATACATTTTAATTGAAGTTTCTTTAATATACAGTATTTATTTATTATTATTCTGAAAAAAATTAAATGTTTACTAAGAAAGATATTTTATTAGTATATTTATAAAAATTAAGCTATCAAAGCTTTTAAAATATGTCTTTTATTACAATGATTTGATTGTGAAACTTTTACTCTCATAAATTCTATCAGTTTGAGAAGTTCAAAGGTTGCCTCAAACTTCTTTCTAGAAGCGAAAAAACATTAAAATTAAATATCTAATTAAAATTAAACACCTTAGCAAACTCAGCAATTATTTAGCAAAGCTTAAAAAACATCAATTTTAGAGCAAGATTCATATATCTTCTGAAAATTTAATTATATATGATGCACAATTATTTTTTTTTTAAAGTGAAATGTTTATTTCTATTTTTTATTAGTACCGATATAAAAATAAGAAATGTAGAATTTCTTTGAAGTTTTGATTAAATTTTCAAAGTTTGACGTAATTTATTTCGTTTTCTGTAGGTTTTTCTTTACAATTTCTATCAAGAATAATGAAGAATGTGGAAAAATGAAACTTTTAAAGAATAGAAAAAATGATGTGTCAAATATTTCAACGTTAAAAAAAATATTAAAAATTCTTTTTCCTTCCTGAATTATAATTTTGAAGTAGATTTTGTTTTTTCAAGTAAAAATATATTTTCATTCTTAATTACCTTCGTGTTAACTTAAAGTCTTTAAAGAATTTCAAGACAGATGACTGAATTCAACAAATATTTCTTCAACTATTTTCTATCTTCTAATTTATCAACTTCGAATTTCTTTAAAATAATGAATTTTTATTTTTTTCTGTAAAAGTTAATCGAAACGTTTTATAAAAATAATACCTTGCTGGCATTTTATTTTAATTTCTTGAACACCGGTTATCGATATTCTAATGTGCTTAGGTAGGAAATAAGCCAATCCATTTGATATACAATTTCAAGATAGTACAAGTTCAGCTATTAGTATTTATTACATGAAATAGTGAACTTTAACGCTATAATTCACTTTCTGAAGATTTTTTACAAATTAACTTCTACAATAGCTATTAGACCTTTAAACGATAGGTCAGAATTCATTGTATTTCTTTTACATAAATAATCAGATTTATAAGCGTTAATAATGATTAATTTGATTTTTCAGAAAATAAAACCAATAAAATATTTCCATTTTAGCCAAACGAGGGTGCTGAAATTCACAGTTTCTAATAAAATAAAATAAAGAAAGAAATAAAAGACATAAAACACATGAATGAAGTAAAATATATCAGGATCTTTTTAGATAAATCATGAATTTATATATTTTTTATATTCCTGAATACCCTTTTTAGTAAATCGATAGATCAAATAAATAGAAAGAAAATTATGTACTTAAACACAACAATTTTAAGTTGAAATAAATATAAATTAACTCTTATATATTTTTGAGGGGCTTATTTTGCTTTTAATAAATATTTATAGTTTGAGTCCAGAGTATAATCATTTTCTTTAACTTTTAATTACTTATAAAAATCCAAATTTGCAATTCCAGAATTAATTCAATTTCAAAGCAGTATAAATAATAGAAAATCGTTAGAATGAAATTTTTTTATGCTGTAATACAAAGAAATCGCCGGAATTCATCTAGTTTAATCCAATTTGGAAATTATATTATCCGAATTTCCTTCAACGGGAATGCGGATTATAAATGTATTTGGCCTTTTGAACTAGCAAGTCGTGCTAAATTAAGCTCACTTAATCGACGCATGATGCTAAACTATTTTATGTTACAATGACAATCCTAACTGCTAACCTATTTGAAATACTATTTGGTCTGCAATGCAAACTAACGGTTGCTATCCTTTAAATAAATGTTTGCAAATGTGGTCTGTTTGACTGAACCAGTTCAATTTAAACAATATTTACATATCAAGTATTTATAGGAAATTGTATTGTTTAAATGTTGACTCCACAATCAGAGTATTATAATCTCTCAAATATTTTCGCATCTAGAAAAGCCGACATGTCATAAATTTGATCTTAGCATTTCTTGTATAAAAATTATTAAATAAATTTTATTTTGAAAAATTATTAACCGGAACTTTATTGAATTGTGAAAATGTATAAGTTAAAATCCTTAAATGTATATCATTTCTTAGAAACCTGTCATTAGAATTCTATTAAATGATCATTTATCTAGGGAAAAATAATAATGAATCTTTCATATAATTTTAATTATTTAAGATAATTATAATATATTAGAGGACCTGCGTCCAGATTCAGTTCTGAATTGCAATCATTTTCATCTTTAATCGATTGCAATAGTTAAACAAAAAAATTTTTTTCATTATTGATATTTTATCAAAACATCAATTATTTCTTTTTTATTACTTCCTTCATTAATTCTAATGTGAGCCTAAGTGATAAGTCGATACTGAAACTAAAGAAAAACTAAAACAAAAGTAAAATAACATATCATGTTTTACTTTTACGTATGTCTTTCTCGAAGATTACTGCTATTCTAGAATTAAAACCAATGCTAATGTACATAAAAAATAATTTTATTAGACATTTTACCTGTTTTAAACACTTCACGAATCATTTTTTAAACATTCATATTTTTTGAATACCAATTACCATTTAATTACAACATTTTTACCATTAATTATATTTAATTTTACGATTAACTATAAGAAAAATTATACAATGTTGTTCTATTCAAGAGTTAGAAGTATTATATTTGAAAAAAAGGACTATAAAATGAATGGCTATTGAATTCTGCTGTAAATAAATCCAAGTATATTTAATAAATACTAAAAACTTACTTAAAGGTACTTAGTTTTCTCGGTAAATGTAACTTTATAGTAACAAAGTCTTGAGCATGAATGAAAATATTAATCCCTTGATTTGAATATTAGATAAACAATTCTCTTCAAAACCTGCAGTTTCATTGGGAAAAAGAAAATGCAAAGAACAAATTCATTTAAATCTTAAGTACGAAGCAGAAACACGTACAATATCATAAGTAATAAATTTCGGATGGTATTGAGGGATTTACACGACATGAGAAATGTAAATGAGTTTCTTAATTGTCCGTTAAAGTATAATAAATAATATTGTATCTGGCAGTCTGCATTCATTGCTTGCAAAATTAAACCAAATATAAACGATGCAATCGGGAATAGTATTTAAGGTTACCTAAAATACATTTGCTATTCCAACATAAAATGTTAATCTTCAAATATATAAAATATTCCTTATTTAAATTGATGATTATGTTACCTTGACGATACTTTATTCTTTCTCAATAATCTATTATTACTCTCCTGATTCAGTTTCATACGCATTTAATTCGGGGATCGCATTTAAAAAATCCTTTGAGAATACGATGATAATTTTTAGCATATAATATTAAACGTGCATTTGAATACTGTCTATTTAAGGGTTTATTGTTTTTAAAAATGTAAAAATTTTAATACAAAATTTTAATGAAATTTATGCATATAAAAATAGCATTTTTGGAATTTTTAAATATTTTTACAGCTGGTATCTTTCTGAAAGTTTCATATTTTGAAAGGAAAAGATGACATTGCTAAAGGTATAAATTATAATTTTCTGAAAGTATGCATAAAAACGAAGACATTTAATTTTGTTGATAATTTGTCTTATATATATATTTAAGGCCTCACAAGTGATATAAATTTTTTTTTTCATTTATCTTATTTAAAAAAAATGTGTGAAGCCTTAATCTTCTGCTTTAAAAGATGGATTATATTTTATGATAATATGAGACATAAATACTATTGCTTAATAAATTATATTTCCAGTATTTATCTCTTAAATATTGATCGTTAACTTTTTCTTGCTAAAATTTATTTATAGATTTTTTCGAGGTAAAATATTGTTCTAAGGAAAATAAATTCGAAACAGTGAATGGAGTTTTCAAGTATTCTTTAAATCAGATGATTATAATAAATAATTAAATAAAACTCAAAATATTAATGGAAGTTCACTTAGTCGGAACAAATTTAATAAAAGTTAATTCCAAGTATGTATTTTTAAGGGTATTTATTCTTTACGATTATTCTTACGATTTGTATCAGCAATATAGGATATTCATGTGAATCGAATATGTTTATCGCAAAAAATCAAGTTTAACCACTGATATAGCATTCTGAAATCTGAGAATTTTTTTAAATTTTAGGTGACATACCAGTTCTCTGATTCCTGGTAAACAAAATATTACATGTGTGCTTTTCATGTATTCCAGTAAAAAAATTTAAATTGAAAATCTCTTTTATCGCCTGCGAATTTTAAGCATTATCGGCACTCCATCCTTAATAAGATGTATCAACGAATAGTGTAATTTATCCAGTATATGAGAAATAAATGTAGAACGATATCTCTTTCCATCCACTAATTATATAATCATATTTTTTCTGTTAATAAATAGTAAACATACTTTATTCCATAACTCTGTTTACTTATTTTGCAATAAAATACTATACTCATGTTTAAAGAATTTTAAATGACTATCTTAGAATTCTTAGAGCTTTATTAGGTTAGTTGAATAAGTTGTGGCGGATGAATGAATCGTATTTATAATATAGATTTCTCTATAAAATATTGGTTAAATAAGAATACTTGGTAAAATAAATGTATAAAATTTAAAGAATGTATTTCTTTAACCCTTATTTGACAAGTCTGCAGAGACTCCATCTTTTATTGTAAACACCGGGCTGGCAAGATCCAACAACCATACCGGAAGCATCTCATCCTCATTTCGTGGTGCCCTCCCTAGAGATACCTACATAGTAAACCTGATATTAAGTAACTTTGAAAGAAACACTATGGTGTTATGGATTTTTATTCTTCCCTTTGTAGAGTGAGAATTACAGAGTTCTTTTTTTTAAAATCAGTGTTAGAAATAATTAAATCAAAAAGAAGGGTTATCATAAAAAATAAGAGCATTTTAGAATAAAATGATATAACCTAGCTTAAATTAAAAAATTAATTTTTTTTTTAAGATTTAAAGTGGGTTAAGAAATTTTATTATACACTCATGCTCACATATACACATAAGTATTTTTAACGCTCTTATATAAGTAGATTCTTCTCGGTTTCTATTAAATTATGTTTCTGAAACTTCATACTCATCACTTTTAAAATTTCGATTTCTCTTCTTTATAGTGATTACAAATCACTATAATTTGACATTTTCCTTACGAAACGGTGTGTCTGATTTTATTTGTCTTCGATTTGACCATTTTTGGTTTTATTCAAAGAGAAAATTCGAAGTCTCTGCTCAAGTTATCTTAGCTAGACATTCGTCATTGGTATCTGGTAATATTCGGTAGTAAACTTTGGATCTGCCTTACATATTTTTTTTCTGTTTAAGCTCGGCATCTGTTATAACATCATGTTTTATACAGGGTGTCTTAAAAACTTTGACCTAGACACATAGTGTAATTAACAAATCTGCGTAAAAAAGGCCCGATGAGAAAAATGTGTCTCATCTTCTAATAAGGTCTTGTAAAAAATTAAAGAATTTTATGAAAATTCTTAAAGATATGATAAAACAAAGCTGGTGAAGAGTCAATCACAAATTAAAATGCAAATGTTTACACTTTCAGTGTAGATAAATCGGCGCAATAATGCATTATAAGGAAATAAAATATGTCCCATATCTTTAGTTTTAAATACAAATTTAAAAATCTATGTTCCCTAAAAATATTTTAAAATTTTATATCATGAATTATAGAATATAACTGAAAAACTGCACAGCTAATGAACTTGTGAAAAAAATACGCAATATTTCTTTTAAATAAACGTTCCTTTAAGTAATCTCTACTTAACTAATATTTTATTTACGTAATTTTACCTTACATAACATTTCCTTCATATAATCTTCCCTTATTATTTCTACAAATTTTTAATACGTTTAAATCAATAAATAGAAAAGTCACTATTTATTTATTTAATCACAGGCCGACTTTGGCTACCAGCTGGTTCGCCATGAGTAATACGTTTTAAAATTTTCAATTACATACTTGAATACCTTTCTCCCTTTATAGCTTATCAGCCTAATATATTTGAACTTCAAACTCCGATAGTCAAGTAACTCGTATTATTATAGAAGTCCTACGATTCTTTGTTCATTGTTCTAAATGTATCACTGATTTGCAATCAGCTGTTGAAGAGTTATGTAGAATATATCACATCTGGTATCTATTCTACAGCATTACGCATCCATTTCAACATGTGCTTAACACTTTCATCTGTTTAATTTAAAATAAGTGTTAATTTAATCGTTCAATTTGAGTTTTTGTCAAATTGACGGAAAAGCACAGGTTTGCCATGTTCTTGCGGTTCAGTTTAACGTGTTCTTGCAGGTTAAATTGAACTTTCAGTTTGTGAGAAATTAATTGTTAGAAAATACAGTTATGGTATCTTTTTAAGAAATCATTAAAAATAGAAACTTAATCAATAGGTTAAAACATTGTTATGAATGAAAAAAACAACATTTTTAAGAGGATTTAAAAAACAGTTTTGTGCTGTAATATTTTCGGAAATTAACGCAGCAAATTTCCAAATGTTAGCGTAATTTTTAAATAATTAAAATTTCAGAAATAACTCAGTCATGGTATACTTTTTTATCCTCCAAAGTAAATTTGTAAATACCAAGTGGGATATCTCTAGATCATATGGTTTGGTGTAAAGTGCCATAACATAAACGCGCGTATTCATTCATAAACGCAAACACTTATTCATTTGATTATCAGCCTTGAAGAAATTCCGGCCATTGATTGGCCTGAAATTAATATTTTCTTTAAGATGATGGACTGAAAGCTCTAAAATAACACGTTTCTCTATTTCTTTATTTTTTCTATATTCTTTATTTTTTTATTTTTATAAATCAGTTAGTTTTAATGATTGATGTAGCAACTTTTATTTAAAATATTAATATTTTTTTAAATATAGCTCACAGAGCAAAGTATGAAGAAATCTAAAACTCATTATTCATCAATGCATTGTTTGACTCAAGCTACATGAAATGTAACTATTTACTTAATTTAGATCAAATTAGTAGTATTAAACAATATAAATGTATATTAATAATATTTTACAAACTAACCATTAGACTGCAAATAGAATGCATATCCTGTATAAATTTAATCAGGTTAAGGTAAATAAATATGACTGATTGAATTAATGATCTAGATATTGTAAACGATCATAGAATACTTTGCCTTGCATTTTTTTAAAGAAAATATCCCATTTTATATTTATTTTATTTTATGCAGTCACGTGCTGAAAGTTACATTTCTTTAGATTTAATTTGCAGAAGTAGTTTATTTTTTTTTAAACTTGAACTTTTTTTAAACATGAATATGAGGGCAGCACGCTGATAAAACCTAATTTTTTCCCTTTAATGTGCCCGTGTAGATTAAATCTTATTGTTTTGTGCGAAATATATTGTTGAAAATATGGTTAAAGCATTTCTTTAACAATTAGTTATAAATAGAGGTTTCAGTTATATATTAAAACTCTGATACTACTTGAAAGCTAATTTTCTTAATCTTTAATTTGATGAAAAACTCATCTTTGTGCGATAATATTTTCGGAAGTTATAGCAGAAAAACGTCAAAGTTTCGCTTAATTTTTAAACAATTCAAATTCTAATTTAAAATTCGAAAGAAGGGCTCTGAGGTGCACATTCCGGACCTCCAAAGTAAACATGTATCAAATTTGGTAGCTGCAGGTCCAACCGTCCTGCCTGTATAGCGCCGACACACACACACACACATTTTGCTTTATTATGAGTATAGATTACTTTCTTTGTTAATTCGTGTACGATTCCTTCAATACGGACATTCGACATAATTTTTCATCTTTCCTAACTCCTATACAGGCATCGAACTGGTGTGGTGTGGTGTGGAGAGGGGGGTGCCACTTCAGGTGTCGTCCTCGTCATCTGACAGTGGTTCAAAATTACGAGGTTCGTCCCAAAATAGCCCTCGTGTTGCTTTAAACGGGACGTTAATATAACCAAACAAACAAACAGGCATCGAAAGTTTTGATTAAGTCAGCACTTACGCAGTTTCATATATTTGAGAATTTCTGTGATAAAATGCTGACATTTTGTTCATGAACTTATTAGAAGATGGGATATATTTTATTTATTGGGATTTCTTTTTGTACAGGGTCAATATGAAAATAAAAAATTTGTGTTTTTTTTAAGTTTAATCCGCTGAAAATTTTAGTCTACTTCACAATATTTTGCATCTTTTTTACGTAACTATGGAATCTACCGTATAAGTATATGATCAATATTTAAAGGAAAACGGCTGCTTTCATGGTTTTTGTGACCCCCTGTATACTTCCTCTTGCATTGGTATTATATACAAGGAAAACAGAGTGCCATCAAATATACTAAAATGCTTACCCATAGATTTTTTTAAATTTATTTTTTAATCGTAACTAAGATTGGAAATCTTTAAATTCAGTGTTCGTTAAAAATTAAGATTTAATTCAAAAAGTAGATGATTCAAAGCCTTATTCTTAGCCAAGCCGTTATGGATTTCCTAAAAACTCTATCGTGACACTATTCAATGGGACAACTTAAATATTTACTACCCCACACTAATTTTTATGTATGTTTTATATTGTTTCTAGGATAAGTAGATAAACTAAAAATGAGATAATTTAAGGGTGATTCTGATTCATATTTTTGTATATATATAAAAGAAAACCACGAGTTATTACTAAGATTGGGATTTTTTTCATCCCCTTTTGTAAAAAAAATTGTAACTTTTATGTGAAAGGTAATAGATATTTGTAATAATAATCATTTTGAGCTACATGAATTTGTGTAGAAGAGAAACAGCACAGGTCTCTTCGAAACTTTCTCCCATAATCTCTAGTAAAAATCTCATAAATATAAATGTTATGACATGAGTGACATTTAAATAGTATGACATGAGTGAACGAAAGAGCCATTCATCAAGCTATCTTTAATGATTGCTTGCTCGGCCCTTAACAGTTGGGTTGCGATTAATGCGAATGTAAAAGAACACAAAATATGCCTTTTATGCATCTTTTTTCCAATATAGCATAATCAATGTTTAATAAGAGACCATCAACTGTTGTCATAAAATAGCATACCTATTATCATACATTTTAGTTATCATGGCTACTAAGTTTTTAAAGAGCATTAAAACAAACGGAGTAGTAGTGGCAAATTTGATCCTAAATTTGATGAGAATCGACCTTTTAGAGGTTAAATATGTGTACCAGTTTTATATGTCTTCATCTCTACATTTTTTGTAATTGTTTTCTGTTAGCTTATATTCGGAGATACGGACAATCAAACTTTTCCTGAATGCAATTTCTTCAAAATTTGATGGATATCCACATATTTAGAGTAGAGATTCTGGACCAAATTTCACTTATCTACCTCAAATTCTCTTTGAATTAATTACATTTAAAGGAGACAATGGAAAAATATGTTTTTTGTATGTAAGGATGTCTGAAATGTAGACTCTTCAAAATTTGCCACTCGATTTTTTTGCAAGTGTTTTCTATTTGTGCTGCAGAGAAAATAATAAGGCACAAGCTTCTCTCCAACTTACATTTAACAGAGGTTAGAAATGCATTGCATGATCTTCAATTGCCATATCTATTTTTGCAACATAAATAAAATTTTGTATAATTATAAATTATCTCTGGCATTAAAAGATATCTTCAAAGATTTCGTACTGTTGTAATTTTCTGTCAATGTTTGAAACTTTGACGAAACTATTCGATGAGACTATGAAACCAAGTCTTGTGACATATCTTAAAAAAGGAAACCTATCCCTTCATTTATTGTGTAATTGCGTACCCTCTTCACTGGATTGCAAGGTGCGATATTATCCTCCTGAGATATGACTCATGATTTTATCGAATCTGCGAACAGTATAGCCTGTATTATAAACTTAAATGTACCCAAATGTTTTATATTTCTTTTACAAGGAAAATAATTTATTATTTCAATAATTCAATTCCATTTTTAATCAGTATACAAATTAATATAATAAAAGCGACTTTAAATATCTCAGTTACTTGTTGAAATTTCTAATGGCTACTATTTCCCCATTCCTTTAATAGTTGTTTTATTTCTGCTTGCTTTTGTTAAAACATTTTATAGTTTTTATGATCTATTAAACATGTGATTATGGGAATATTCTCTATTCAATGCCAATCAATTGTTAGAAAAAGAATTCACATTTTTTTTAGTATTTTAATTTCACAAAAACCTTATTTTTCTTATCGAATAATAATATAATACAAGAAAAATTTCTATATGATGTAAGGAGACACAGTTACTTCAAAATCTATTTCTCCTTTTTTAAAACTTACGTTAAGAATTTTCTCTTTTTAATCCATAGAATACTGCATTTATGAAACCCTCTATAGATAATAACGAATCACATTCACATTTAAATTCTTGATGTATGCATACGAATATTCAACTGTTCTTATGCCTCATAAAATAGTCTTTCATTGGAATATGCCTGAAAAAATAAGATTTAATTTATCTGTGCAACTCGAATAAATAGTCCATTCTTTGTGCAATTTCCGTTTAACAATTGGAAAATTTTACATTTTATTGAACGATATGGATCAATCCCAAACCTGAATGATATGTAGAAGAAAATAAAAGCGATACTCTACATCATATTCGATTTGAAACGGTTTTTTTTTCATTAACTTTTTTTATATAAAATGAAAAAGGAATACCATATATGACTATTATGAAGATATTCAGCTGTTTAAAAAGCAATCACAGCAGAAAATGTACTTCAAAATTGGAACGGAACTGAAAGTTCTATTCAAGGGTTTATATCATATCAATCTTGATGGATATAGCAATTTCGCTTTTACTGAAAATAAATTCTACGTCCGAGGAATAGATTTTGTAAATAAGAGTTTCAATCTGAACTAGAGCGTCCGGGGTGCAAAGGAGTTTCTCAGAATTGCCTCAAAATTTCAAGTATTCTCTAGTATCTAGTACTTTCAAATTGAATCAAAATTCAATTCAAAGAATCATTTTTGAAATATATGAAGACTTAGATAATACTTATAAATTTCGATTCTGTGAAATTGCAAGAGTAAATTTCGGTATTAAAATGACATGGACTCACTTTAATATCAAAATACCAAAATGGCGAATTTATTTCTATAACGCTTTTCTTAGTACTTTTTTTATAAATACTTAAGTTTATTTGGAAGGCAATAAACGACAACTATGAATATTTATACACATGAATTTATCAATTTTCAAGAAAAAAAAACTATAAATTTATTAAACTTAATTTATATTTACTCCTCTACAATCTTTGAAGTAATTCATATTTTTTAGTAAATTTACTTTAGAATTTATCAGTTTCTGATTATTTAATTATACCACACAATTATTTCTATGCATTATTTTAAGTTCTTTATCAAGTCCTATCAACTAGGAGATGAAAAAAATTATCATATGATTAAATCATTTATTGCAAATATTTCATAAATATTTTTAAAAATTAAAATCCACTATGTACGGTATTTTCCTTTAAAAAGGACTCGAATTAGTAATATAATCCTATAATAAATTGACGATTTGAATATTTTTTCTGAATATATATGAGAGTATACGAAGATGTCACTCTGATTTTCAATTGGCTGACCTAAGAATCTGAAAAAAAATGCTTATTACTTAGAATAGTGAAGACATGCATTGATTATCTTTACAAAATTAATTATTATATAGCTAAATTTTTGATTATATATCTTATATATCAAAATTATATATAATAAAATGTAGTAAATTATAATTATATTTTATTATATATCTAAAATAAAATTATATATAATTAAAAATGCAGCTTTGTTGACTTTTATACTCAATGAAATGAAATCATTAATAACGTATGATTGGAAAATATATTTTTTAAATTGGTACTCCTGCGTAAATATCTAGACTACAGAGAATGTATGCAATTTAAATCCTCATTTGAACCTTAATGAGTATACTAGGCTTTATTTTTATTCACCTTCTTTCACCTTCATTTTTTTTTTTAATTTTCAGGATATTGTATTTGAATTTGTGAATATTTCTTCTGTAATAAATCAAAAACTTTACCCCGTTCCTTTTGAGATAGTGAAATAAAAATTTCAATTTAATTTCCATTTAATAAGTTTTTTTTTTTCTTATTTCTTTATTTTTATACTAATCAATTTGAAAGTGTGTTAAGAAAAAATAAAGATTCTTATTTCTCCTTCCTTTCTTTTTAGTCTCACTGTACTTAAACTCGAAATAAAAGACTAAAATATAATTTATGTTTCGCTAATAAACAAAATGTCTGTGAGATCTAACAATAGGTATCCAGAATGCAATGAAAGCAAACAAGGAAAAATATTTTAATTCAAAGAAATAGATGGTATTTTCCAAAAATCTCTTAAAACTTTATAAATGGCTCTTTTAGTTAAGCAAAGCTTTTTTTTGATAAAATAAAATTATTCATATAAGAGAATCTATTAATTTAATATCAGTTTTTAAGTATTAAACCTTAGAAATCTATTTGGAAATCTCCAGTTGATTTAATTTCTTAGCAGGATCTCAACAGCAAATCAACTAGAGCAGTGAGAAGTTCAGATAAACTGTAAATTCCAATGAGCATTGAATGGATTCACTTTTATTATTATTTTTTCGTTTTTTAAAACTAAGAAAACTAATTGTAATATTTCCGTTGAATTAATTTCCTGGCTGGGTCCCGGGATTTAATCAACTTGAAAAGTAAAATTTGAAGAAACAGTGAATTCCCTTGAATAGATAGTAAATTGTGCTTCCTTTTATTTTTTAATTATTGAAGCTCAGTTTCTGTTTAAAATATTCCAGTTGAATTGATTTTTGTAGTGTTTTTGGCATCAGATTGATAGGAACAGTGAAGTTTGGATAATCACTAAATTCCCCTGAATGGATAGTAGATTGCATTCCCCTTTTTTGAATTATTAAAGCTTAGAAATATATTTGAAATATTCCAGTCGAATTGAAATTGGTGGAGTTCTCGGCATCAGATTGACAGGAACAGTGAAGTTTTGTGCTAGAATATAAGAAATAAATGAGGAAGAAATCATTAGCTCTACTTGCAACCAGTTGAACTTGTTATCACTGTGTACCTCAAAAATTACATTATCTGCTAGCAGTCTCCTTCTACTCTCAATATTTTAACCAGGCTTAAAATATACCATATCTCATTTGATTAGCTCTCTTTATTCAGGACTAAACAACAGGACATACGTGTACAACCATCAGAAGGACATTCTTAATTCCCATTAGTTTAAATTTTACTCTGCATGTTTTCAGTTTTAACACAGTCATTTAAGATGGGAGTGCCATCAGTGAGGAGAACAATGAAAGAAGTCATTAGAGCTTAATTAACTCTTAAAATAAGTGAGACTAAAGTAATTGAGTTAAGTAAGGCAATAATTCAAATGCTTGCTTTTAAGTTTCGAGCCAGTTAAGGTGAAAAATGTTGTTAAACCTCTTTCTCTTTGAATGAACTTCAATGACATTTAGTTTATCAAAAGCTTAAAGATGTCAGTTTTTAAAGCTAATAAAATCCTTTTTCATTTGTAGAAAAAGAATTAAATATATTCATAGAAATTTCTTAGACACTTTTGTTTTACACATTTTTACAGTTCACATTGCACATTTAAATGAACCTCTTGTGTTGACAGTTGCTCCTAAATACTTTTAATTCATCCAAAAATGTGTTAATTATATAAATTGCGCTACAAATTCCTTAAAATATTGTATCAGTTTCATTAATGAGAAAAAATGGCACTATTAAGTACCAAAATGCTAGTAAGCATTGACTGGAATTTCATATCAATTTACTTCATTTCAAAATATATAACAGCATTTTGGTATTGTATCTATTTATTTATTTTCTCACAACCATTCTGACAGATTAAAGCATTATTCTTTTGGAGAAAATTTGAGTATCTTATCAAAATAACATAACAAACATAAATAAAAAAATAATCAATATTTAATTTTACAAAGAATATATATTTTGTTAAATACCCCTTTATTATGTTAATAAAAAATAAAGAATTTGAAATATTTTTGAAGTTAAAGAATGATACAACAAGAAAAGCTTTAAGATTTCAAAATATTACACAAAATCGATAACAATTTTGTATATTTATTTTGTTTAATTAACAACAGATATGCAAATATATAAAAAAAATAGTTGGAATAAACTATTTTAGAAAAAATTTGTTTTCATTTTGAAAGTCACTATTTCTATTAAATGCTTCATTCATTCAAATAATTAAGTATAATAGTTTAAGATAGTAAAAAATAAATCTAAATCTATACGCTCATTAAAGCACTTTAACAAAAATAAATGTAAATTTATATTTATAAATTAGGAATTTATCCCAAGCAGGCAATGTTCTTCTAATCAATTCAATAATTTTATTTATTATATACATAGAGGCAAATTAAATCTCTTGATTTTTAACATACTCTCTAATAATTTTTCACAAACAAAATTTTCAAGAATTTAAAAAATAATGTATCCAGTGCAAGAAAACAATGCTTTTAATTTTAAAATTTGGAAGAAATGAAAATCATTTAGATAGATAGATATGACTAAAATAATAGAACAACCCGATTCGAATAGAAGGAAAATTTCTCATCGTCTGTATTCTTCATCGATATTTCTGCGTAATGAAACTTCTCTGCTTCATATACTGATCCTAGTACATATAACTATCGGTGTTATAATCAATAATCATTTAGATAAATTAACGATAAATGAGTTACAGCAAACGATATGTTTATCCTGCTATGGATCGATATATTATTCATAAAATGATCTATGGTGTTTGTCTCGGAAGGAATTCGAGAGTGTTAATTTAAATATACGCCCAGAATATCGGAAATTTTGTCATAATATCTGGTTTTCCGAAAAAAGGGTAAATGTTTGTGTTTCTGATAAAATCACATCAAAATTGTATCTGTTTATAATTAAAATTTAGGTTCTTAATCCATTTAAAACTGAATAAATATTCTAATTACTTGGTTGCCGATATCCAAATTTTTAGATAGTTTTAAGAAACTAACAATAATAATAAAGTTTTACGAATATGCATAATATTAAAATATTAGGTGCATTTATCAAAATGATTTAACTTCAAATATTTGCTTTATTTAATCATTTGTAGCAAAATAAATTTTATGAAGTTTAAATTTAAACCTATATGAACTAATTTAAAACATATTTTACGGCTTCCAATAAAGATTCATTTTATTTCTTTTGCATGTAAATATATTGACATATATTAAAATAGTAGTTTATATTTTTAAACGTAATAGAATTTCAATTTTTTCTATTATCATTTTAGAAAGAACAAAACAATAAACGTTAATAAACGTTTTAGAGTCGCCTTATGCTAAAATATTAAAATAAAACATAGATTCAAAATATTTCTATATTAAATAATACTGGTAAATAATTCCAGTTGCAAAAAATGTGTTCAAGTAGCGTTCAAGCATTGATATATAATTCAAACGGGCTAATTTGTTCTCAATTTATTGTTTTATCTAATAATAATCCTGTAAAAACTCTTTGTTAAAAATAAAAAGTAGCACTTTAAAAAAAACGACATGTTCTTACCTTCGAAAAAAAAAGAAACATTTTGTTTTCTTCGGAAAAAATTTCACTAACTAAAGTCATTCATTTTTTTAATACATATTTACTTCTCTGATTAATATAAACTAACTTTTTCATGAATGAAACATGTTGATGAATTTAAATAAAAAATCATTTCAATATTTTGGAGTCATCAATTTATTTATTTAATTATTTATCGTCAATTTTTCTAATTTATTTTTAGCTGTTATTGAAGTTTCGATACAGAATAACCCCAGGAAGAAAAACTATAATTAAAGAATTTAATTTATTATATTATTAATAAAAGAGTTTCAATGCTACTTTTAGTTTATATCTACTGCTTTCGATTGGAAGTAGGACCTTCCAGTTCTTTCAAATACTATTAAAAATAAGCATATTGTGAAGATATCATTTGAATTTAAATAGTAATTGTACTGTTTGTAGATAAAAGGTTAAACGATATATCTATCAAGGGATTAACAAGTAATTTCGAAATCAAATGTAGGTAATATATATGATCCCATAGATATGATAAGAGTGGATGAAAAACAATTCAAAAAATACTGGTTAATTTTTAATGCGATAACTATCCACAGACAAAAATCCAATATTAAAATGGATCATAAAATGACCATAATGCATGAATAGTCATTATACTAATTTTTTATGTATTCGGCTAAAGAATCCTTTTGATTTAATCCAAAAAAAATTGTATAGTACAAAAAAAAAATTGAAATTTTTTTAAAAAACAAATGAATCAAATACAACGACAAAGGATAACAAATTGATTCTTTTTTCTTTTTCCTCTGGAATCAGTTTTTAAAATTAAACTTTGCACAACTTCTTAGGTACAATTAAAAAACAGCAAAGATAAAATAGGGATCCCATCTTCAATTTCTTTTACAATCCATTTAGAAAAGTAAACTTAATTCGATTCGTTCGCATTAAGCAGGAAAACAATTCGGCTCGAGCTCCAGTCACTTTCGCTGATTGAATATCTATTAGGAGAGCCATTAAATGCCACAGATGTTATTAGAGCTTCGTATAAGTGTGTCTCATTTTCTTAAACAGGCAGATAAAGAATGGAAGACATCGCAGTTTGTTTTCTGATATTTTCGTTAAACGATTTGAAGATCTTTTTTTCCTTATACTGATATTTCATGTGCTTCTTTTGATTTCTTTCTTAACAATGTTTAAGAAGTTTTATTTTCATGTCATTTATATATTTATTATTTGTTCCTTAAATATACTCTAAGATTGATATATTTTTGAATGTTTGCATTAAAAAATTGAAAACACAACTATGAAAATAAGGCATAACAGTGAAATGATGAAAAAAGTTTAAAAAATGAAAAATAAAGTGTTGAAAAACACGCAAAACGTATAAGAAAAAAAAATCTTTTTGTTTAGAGGGAAAAATGACGAACGAAAATTGAGCCAAATGATTTAACGAAAAATCTTTTCACAAAATCATTTGTCATATAGCATATATATTTTCTAGATTCCGAACGAAATAATAAACTTACATCCACTTTTTCAATATTCGAACTCGATACTGATAGATACCTAAAAATCTTAATTATTTTCTCATTGTGGGCCAATAATGCAACTATAGAATATTAGATGCTTGCATGTGTTTCAATCAGCGTCATCCTTTGGTAAACAAGCGAAGTGTCTATATAAACAGCAATGGTTTTGGGTTTAACAATGTATTGTTACTTTACTTTTATCATTTTAAAAGTTGTTATTTTAGTATTATTCAGTTACACAGTATATAAAAACCTTAACCTTCCAGTTGGGCGGCCGTCATACCAACATGAAAAGTCGAGCGTATTTCCCACATACGTTATAGTAAATTGTAAACTTTCAAAAGCGTAACTATTAAAATTATATTGTAAAGATCTTAGGGTTAATAACAATTATATTAAACAATTATTTTAAAAAGAAGCAGAAGCAATATAAACATAGATTGCAATAACAATATAAAATAGCCACAGATTAAATGAATTGATTTGAAAATAATATTAATGAAATTGTCGATATTTTGACAGAACAATTGGCACATAAAATATAGAAATGCAAAAATACAGAATTTAAGTATAAAAAGGAAAAAGTAATTGAAAATTAGATATGAAAAGTTAGAAAGTAGTTTCATTGTTATTTCATTGCAGTGTAGCAATTTCAGCAAATGTATTTAGTGTGCTCCAATCATAAAATTTCTGTCAAAGTACTGAACCTCGTGATTCCGCTTTTCTTTTTGGCATGATTTTTTCCATGACGTCACATCTTCCACTTCTTCACTACCTAGTTCGGCTTTTCTCTTTAACATCTTTAATTTTAGCTCACTTTCTAGAAATGTGGGTGCTTTTTTTAGCATTTTTCTTCGTAAGTACATTTGCCAACTGTCTCCAGTCTAAAACAATACGTATTTATTTGTAAAATCACACAAAATCTGATGTGACAAAAAATTACATTGACGGTCGCGCTTATCTCTAAAATACAAATATCTGATCTGCAGAGACATATTAACGCCACAAACTTACGAGAACAGTTGAAAGTAGGTGAAAGGGAGGGAGACAACTAAGGACAGACGTTCCCAGTGCCACCAGACCTAAAGGTATAAAATTAAACTCATCTCTAGTGTATCTCTCACATGCACGCGCTCGCTGGAAGGTTAATCATGGAATGCTCCAAATTACTTTTTCGGCATTCATTGTTTTTTTCGTTTAATTTGAAGAAATGTCCTACCCAGGTCCATGATAAATTTTTAAAATCTTATGGTGATGCTGCTTCGTTATATGTTAATTATCGGGAGGAGGGGAATCCAATGATTTAAGAGTGATTATTTCAATGTCAATGACAAATAACGGCCTTTAGGACCAAAAAAAAACTAAGACAATCACTTGCTACACTTATTGGACCAAAAGAGGAAAATGTTGGATTTGATGAGATATATTTTAAATGATATATATTGTACCAGTTTTTCTCTATAAATATCTTTCTAGAGTGAAAAAAAAGTTATCAAAATACATGCAAACACCTAATGCTTCTAAATGAATCGAAAACTTATTCTTTAATTAAAGAAATGCTGTGTTTTCATTACAATAACTATACTTACATGATCATGTTTTTAACTAAGAGAAGCTAGTAGCAAGTGATAAAATCTGTAAAATTCTGTAGCAATATGGATCTTATCACTTCAAATATATTATCTTGATACCATTTCATTACTGGGGTTAGAAACCGAAACTTGGATTTCAAATTTCTTTGTGTTTTGTAAGGTAAGTGGAAACATAGAGGGATAGTTATGAATATCATATCAACTTCGAGTGGTTAGTTAATGTTATAAAATAAATGACTAATGAATTAAAATAAAAAATGACATTCATTAAGGAGAAATTCAAAGCAATATTATGCACTAAATTAGAGTATAAGAATATTTCCTGGAATCATTGAAAAATTTTAATTAATTTCATTAACTCTACTTGGCCTTTTTAATGTACAGTTTTTAATTGTATTTCGATTATTTTCTTTATTTCTTCCCTTGCCTCTCATCTTCATTCGTGATATCAAAAATCAATATGCAATAGCTCTAAACTTTGACCAAAACATCAAGATACCAACTGGTACTCTACTGGTAGCCAGTACTTAACCCTCATCCGTTTCACTGGTAAATTTTTCTTCATGAGACTATTGGTTTGCGATTAGTGATTAGCCTCTTTTTTAATAAATCATATTTGGAAAAAATTGCTTTTTTTCTGATAATAATGCTTAGGTAAGAGATTTTCTAGCAAATCATATTTCTTACAATGTTCAACGGAATATCAGAAAACTACATTCACTAAATTAAGGAAAATTAGCTATATTTTACTTAGCTTTATCAATTTAATGATATATATGTAGTTATATATAACAGTCATTTTAAAATTAAAACACTAGTTTTAAAAAGAAAAAAAATTCAACTGCAAAGTATCTTTTGGATTTTACAAATTATTAGCAATTGTTTTAAAAGTTTAAATGCCTTTAATTATTTTTTTTATTTAAAACATACCTTATTTTAAAAATATCATAATTCATTGGTTAGAAATTTAAAAAATAGCCTGTATCATACATTGATAAAAATCATTCAGGAATTAAAATTCAAAATAGTTATTTTAATATCGCTATTATTATCAATATATATCATTATTATTTTTAAAGTAAAAAAAGTTAAATAAAAAAAGGTAACTCCAAAAATTCCTTTGAGTCTTTAGTGATAAGTAAGAATTATTTTTTTAATAATAACTGACTATATATATATACATACATACATACATACATATATATATATATATATATATAT
>JAPMOQ010044403.1:320231-465258 GCA_026543055.1 Argiope trifasciata
ACATGTATATATATATATATATATACAGGTTTCCTTTGTGAATCCTTTTATTAGATTTCATAAATTCACAACAGTGCCAGAAGTTTTCAAGAGCTATTCATGTATTATCGTTGTTAATATTCAGCTTCTTGCCAAAATGGATTCCAGGATTCTTGCCAAGGAGCAGAAAGACTGCATACAAATGAACTTTCACCGTCAGAATACTGGTGTGACTGTGACAGAAATGATGATGCAGATTTAGATTATTATTCATCTGATTACAGATCGGAGATAAAAAATATAGCAGTTTCAAGTAATTAAATATGAGAAGAGTTTAAAAAACTTATCTCCAGATAGAAATTTGCTTTTATCATTGTATAAAATATCTCGAATTTATTGATTTGTTTGCAAAGATAAATGCTCAATAAACAGTAGGTGAATTCCGATTCCATAGCAAATAAAAAGTCAGGACTCTTTCAACAATTTAAATTTGAAATAAATATGTAAATATATCAATTTTTATATGAATTTTTTCAAGAATTTGTAAAAAATTACTCTAAAATATTTCACTCAAAAAGTGTTTAATAAATATGATACTAATTCAGGGAATTTAGAATTTTTTAATCACTGCATATTTGTATCATTGAAAGATCATCTGATATGATTTATTTGAAAGTTTTGCAATAGGATAATATATTCTCAAAATATTTCACTTTTAATATTTTTCATACTTTTAAGGCTACATGAGCTAACTCCATTTGTGGAGTTTATTTTTTTTATGAGAAAGTTTGCTACCTAAGGCAAAAATATTTTATTCGCTTCGATAAAACTAACTGAAAAAAGGAAGTAAAAAAAAGAATAAACTAAAACATAAATCAGACATCTTTTTGATTTCCTTTGTTTAGCTCCAACTGTTTTGTTAGTAAAATATCCTAAAGGTATTTCCTTTTTTGTATTTGACACGATTTTTCTCTGCATTAAAATAGGGAACTCTTTTAAAGGAACAGAAAATTAATTTTAATCACGTATTCCTATGCCTTAAAGCTAAAAGTAAAATAAAATGCTTTATTAGTGAGAACAAAAAGAAAATATCTTTATTTCTTAGAAATGAAATTTTCTATTCATATTTCTTTTAAATTTCATTTAAAACTGTGACATATTATTCTTAAAGAAAATAATCAGCTTCCAAAGTTTTGATTTAATTTTCACCCATATCGATCGTTACAATTACATTTATTTAGACAACAAATTTATTTACATATGTAACAGATTTGTTATTCATTAGAATTTTAGCACAAATTAAGAAATATCTATGATTATAATTTATTTTATAGTCTAAACTACAGAATGTTTATTAATTAAAGTTCCAACTGGAAATGGTGATAAAAAGAAAACTGCTGAACCAAATGTTGTGAAAATTGACAATAGTTTAAAGAAGGTAAATATTATTTTTTCCTGCTAAAAAGCGTACCGAAACGCCCCACCATGGTAAAATACCGCTGTATGCAATATTGCTAAATAAATTACGACATGAAGACCCTGGTTCAAATGTATTTAATTGTTTCTGAATTTTTTTACAAAACATGCTCAATTTATGTTTTCTCAAAATCATTGTTTATGGTGATAATGTAAGTATTGTGGCTGAACTGAAAGTTGTAGTACACCTACAAGTGCATAACATTCTTCGTGATATATTAAGAGTTGTTATTGAAAATACAGTAATGCGATATAACTTGCTTTCAAAAAATGGTGGAAGCCACATTGAACATACTTTGTAACACTTTTCCAAAATGATTAAACACATTTTGTCCTATTTTGCGTAACAATATAACACCATTTACCATTCTCTGGTAATAAGTTTTTGAACTATTTTTTTTTTTGAGAAAAAGTAATTCTCATGACCTTTTTTTAAACAATCAAACCAGTTTTTTCCTAAATGATACCATTTGAACAGATTTCTGTTTCACTAAAATTATCATATGGTTTTATAAAGCACACAAAATGCCGGGCTGCTTTAATATTTTTGCCAGCCTTGATTAAGAGTATTTTAATTGGTCAACAAACCGCAATTAGAGCTTACAACGCAACAAGAATGTTATTCATTCAACAATTATCTCTACTTTTCACCTATCTATTGTGTTCATTAAAAGCATTAAGTTGATATAAGTGATTTTTCAGCCGCGATTATATACGCATCCCTTGGGTTGTGAGTTTGAACCCCGCCTACCGAAGACCTTCCAAGTATATGTTGGCGGGTGCATTCCTGAATCTATCGTAGCCAAAAAGTCCTCCATGTCAAGACAATACCTGTGGTTCAGATGTGATTGCTCTCTGATTCAGGTCTTGATTATGATATGTTAGTGAAATGCATGAATGAAGTTCACCCTTAAAACGGTTTGTGATGCATGAGTAACTAAGTAGTGATCTTGGCTCTAGGTGACGCTACTGAAATAGAACACGTTTTGTTGGCTTAAAATCACTGACTTCGACAGAGTGCTTTTCTATGACAAGTGCCCCATTAAACAAGAATAAATGATATTTTTCTATTTTTTAATAAAGTAGAGAGCAGTTTTATGGTAAATTAAATAATAATTTACTTCACTTTACTTTACTTTCGCCCCTTCGAATAACTTCAGAACATACTTCCTTTTCAATTAATAATTTATATCTTGTATTAAACTCTGTGAGAGTGAATTGGGATGATCTGCTATTTGAATTGACTTTTATAATGTTGCGTTTGTCTTCGGGAACTTTTAGATTTGAATCCCATCTATTTTTTTTTCAATTATTGCTCAGTTTATAGCACATTTCCATGTGGCAGATTTGATGATGCGGATCATTTTTGTCATTGCTGCATTAATTTCATTTAGCGAAATTTCAGAAAAATACAAATTTATTCTGATACAATTTTCACCAAGAAATATTTTTAAAAATTGTTTTAGTTTGTAAATGTAATTATTAACAAAATTACATAAATGTAATTTAATTACAAAATTACATAAATGTAAATGTAATTATTAACACTACAGTGGTTTCCTCTTTTTAATCTGCTGTTGTCTTTTAGGATTCCTTCCTCTTAATTTTTTATATTGTAGCATATTAAGATTTTAAGCAAACAAATTATTCATATAATATGATAATAACGTTAATATTGATATCGACAGTATTTTTAAATATATCGAGATATTGCCTTTTTAATTTCTTAATTGTTTTGAAACTGCACTTTTGGCCTACATGGGTTCTCTGTGTATTGATCTATATTCCAAACTTGTCTTATTGGTATTAAATTATTTACATTTCATACTTTATTCTGTATATTTTTATTAGGAGGTAGAAATTTCACCATGTCTGTCTAATGGCTTCGTTAGACATCTGTTGCTCAATAATACATCTTGCATTTTGGATTATTGTATTATTTTGAAAGAGAGAATGTCTATATTATAATTACTGTTTTGCATTCCAATTATATTATTATTTTTATCGTCATGATTTACATTAAAATATAGCCACACTATGCCTGAAAAATGGCCGTGCCAATGATTTGTAGTTCCTTAATTGAAGAAGAACTTGATTGAAAAAACCATGTGGCTGGTTGTCTGTCTGAATACGGTATAGTGCATACAGATTTGTGTTCTGTTATTTTAAAATACTGTATGTCTAGTATGTGTATATATTGTAAAACGTATAATTATTTTTTTATCTAATTATATTATTTTTGTATATCGAAATTAATGAATGCATAGTTGTAAAACCATGTAACCGATATTTTTAATTCTTGTTACTTGATCCTATAGTTTTCTATACCCTATGAATGTGTGTGTTGACTTGGATGAACGTGAAGTATGGTTCGTATTAGCTTTAGAGAAACGCAACATTTATTAATTTTAGCAATTCGTATAATGCATAGCTATTTTATTGCTATCATTTAAGAAATTTCGAGAATTTTTAATATATATTAAAGCCTTTTCCCATATTTAATTCAAAGTAGACTCTTGTATACATAGGTTTTTAATTATGTACATTTAGAATTATATTTTGTATAGATTTTTGAATTATTTTTATATTGTTATATCCATTTAGATAATAGGCAATACCATTAGGCCATATATTTTACTTTTATATAGAATATTCAATAAATCAGAATTTGAATTAAAACATTTGGAAGAGGAAGATAGAGAAACTTAAAAATAATTATTTTCAGTCGAGATGTCCAGCGCAAAACAGGGGGAAACGAAATTTATATGACATAGTAATAATTATGCCAAATACATTTTAAACAGAGAAATTGAACACTTTCTTTGAAAAATTTATTCTGCTATCGCCTCCCTACTCATGTAAGTATAACTTTTTGTTTCCTCACATTATTCATGCAAAACAACAATCAAAGTTTTGGCATATGCAAGAAAAAGATATAAAAAAATCAAGTGTTTTGTAGAGTTTTCAATCATTTTCAGCCAACCAAGTTGAATCCTAAGAATAATCTATTGAACTTCTGAATCTTATTCCTAAAGTTTAGAATAAACTATCCACACAAAGAAAAAAATAGCATCAGAACTTGTGTTATCAAGAGGATATTGAGTTTGAAGTTGAGGAAGTTTATCATATTAATCAAAATATTCTGCTGAAAGAATTGTTTATAAAATAAGAAGAGCGGATTTTTTTTATTGACACTGCTTCCGTAAAAAATAAAATATATGTACATATTATTATTTTAACGGCAATTTGACGTTGTTCAAAGTTTGTTCCAGATTAGTCCTCGTGTTTATCTCTTTCTGCCTCTCTCTCTCTGTTTATATATATTTATATAAATTACATGAGTTTATAGGGAAAAAAATTAAATAAAATAGATTACATACTAACGGAATTTTAATATTTAAATTAATAAATTTATCTTTCTGAGTAGGAATTGATATCAAGATAAATGGATGTATAATAACCAGAAAAGTGCAATAACAAATTAAAATTATTAAAAACACTGCTGGCACTTAATTATATAATTGAGGAATCTTAGAAACGTTTCAAAAAATGTAAGAAGAAGCTAAAAATTAAATTTGAAATACTTATTTTTTCTTGAGAAATACTAGCACTGTATCGTATTTATACTAAGTATAGTATTGTATTTATACTAAGAGTTCATTGTTTAACACATTATTAAAGAAATTACTCTATTATCAGAAAATCCATTCAAATTAGATTCCTTATTTTTCCAAAGGAGCCTCGCGAATACTTAAAAAAATGTATTAGCTCAAAAGTTATTGAAATGGAGACACTTTTATTTATTTCTATGTCTTCCTCGCCATCTCTCAACATTACGTCTCTCTTTTTGACTTGTTGATCATACACGAATATATTTTTCTCTTGCAGACAATATGACACGAGTTACTAAAATAATAATTAAATCTTGTATGGTGATCGTTTTTTTTAAATTCAAGTTATATTGTATCATGTTTCATTTCATCGCATCTCTCTCTTATAAGTGGCTAGATTTCTTCTTAACTATGTCTCCTGAAATATATGTCTATTTTAACTATGTCTCCTGAAACTATGTCTCCCAATAATTGAATGCGAGTAACTAAACGATTCTATTTCATAATGAAAGTGGCAAAACATCAATTTAAACTTTTATTTGATAAGCTTGGAAAATAATTATTTAAGTCTATTACATTGTACAATAATTAATTTCTTTATCTTGATATAGCACAACGAAACTTTAAAAACTAAATACATGAAGTTTTTTTTTTTTCTTTCTTTTTCCTTTTTCTTCAAAATTTGTTTCAATCCAATATGAAAAAAAATTTAAACAAATATTTAACTTTTTAAAATTGAGTTTATTTAAAATTAATGTTCTTTCTCAGCCGAATTTGCATTAAAAAATAATTTAAATATTTTATTTGGTAAGAAGTCTGTTATTAACCTCAAAAAATTCCCTTAAAATAACTTAAATTTCTTTTTTTATCGGTAAATAAGTTTCTAAATGATATTTATCCATATGTTTTTATCAAGTATTTTCCACACAAAGAATAGAATGAATTTAAGATTAAGGTAAAATTTTTTTACATCTTTTACCTAGTAGAAATGAAAAAAATAGATATTTTTATTCAAAAAACATCAATATCGTCGTTTTTAGAAATATTATAAATTCTAAGCATGACATTTTGTTTTGTTATTCTTATATTTATTGCGATATAATTTAAATTTTTATTTTCTTCAGTTTTAGTTTAATTTTAAATTATTTAATGATCTGCATCTGTTGTTATAAAGAATTTTCTAAGAAGAGAAATGAAAAATTTTAAATTTTTTAAGAACTTTGAAATTATATATTATTAAAAGAAATGCATTTTGTTTCAATTTGTATTGCTACAACAAGAACATCTTCATCTTAAAATGATTATAATATATACATTTCTTTTACTGAATCTTAACTTGAAAAAAAATGTTACTTCTCTTGTAACGCAATCCTTGATAATAAAAAGTGAAAATACTTTATCCACTTCAAAGATCGTTTGTATTTTGCGGTACCACTGAAGAATTCCCATTTTGAACTTCCATATTTTAATTGTCATTGCTTGAAAACCGATGCAATCAGTCTCAAGCAGAATATGATCATTTCTGTGTTTAAATTTATTCGAATGAGCAAATTAATATTTGATCATCTATATTATCGATTTCACACCTCAACATAGGCACTTCCTTGAAGTTCATTTTTTTTATTCCTTTGTTATTGTATACAATTATCTCAAGGACGGAGTTTCACTCAGCAATTATTATTATTATTATCAATTTATTCTTTTTGCCTTTGGGAGAAAAAAATATTTGCATATGAGTGAAATACTGATTAATTATGAATATATTTTCAACCTTAACCATATATATATGAACTAATCATTGAAATAAAATAATCAAGATTGTACTTAATCTAACATGTTATTCAAAACAATTTGTATTACAGTACTCATTTTATAGTATATCTATCATTACTTATATTTTAGAATTTATACTCAGTTTTATCCTGTGAAATAGTTTATTTTTCCGAAAAAATACCTATAAAAATAAATTTAAAAAAAATCTCCTCTAAAATTTGATCGAAATTGATCGAGATGAATCTCTCTCTCTCTCTCTCTCTGTATATATATATATATATATATATATATATATATATATACGTGTGTGTGTGTAAAAGTATTTTTCGTTTAATGTTTCAGAAATATAATCTACACATCGAGACACTTTTGAATTTACATAACAATTAGATAATATCTAAATACAATTAGATAATACCCATAATATCGAAATAGATTTTCATATGAGAAAAGAAAGCACTTCAAATAATATTTGGCTGTAAAGATTCAGTAATTGAATCATTAGGAATCGTTCAGTCGTTGAATCTCACAGGTTAATGAAAAAAGAAAAATGAAATTCCACCATTTTTCTCATATACCTTTAAACGAATTCCACTTTTTAGCAATAATTTTAACAGCAAATAAAACTTTAGCAATAATTGACTAAAATCCATATATTTTTTCATAACAATAGCATGAAATATTGAAAAATATAAATAATTTTGTTTTCAATTTTATAAATTCTTCAGTGAAATTTTATTATCTACTTGGTTAGCTAATTTCAAAACTTCCGAAGTCTTGCAAACTAATTAATGCTTTTATCTGAGAAAAAAAAATGTTTATGAAATGCAATAGAATGCACGATTTTGCTTCCTTTAGTTGTTTTGTTCGTAAAAAGGGTTTCTTTTAAAATTGAAATTAACCTTCTTACTCCATGATTCGATTTCAAACATCTCAGAAACAACTAAATTTCAAACATTTTTCAAACATATAGAAAAGGCAATTCAAGTTAACAGACTGCAATAAAGCAGAAGTTTGACAGAACATTTTTTTAGCAGAACTACTGGTTTCCCAAACTCAACTAGACGGGATTATATTGAGAACAAACCTTTGTTCCATAGTCAGTCAATCATACTTAATGAAAGGACGAGGAATTAGTCATGATATCCAAATATCTAGTTCTGTTTTGAATGGACGTTTGAGATCGCTCAGTATAGAGATTTTTAAAACTATATTAGTTTGAAATATTAATTCTCGCTTACAACATTTTATACATTTTAAATTGAAAAGATGAAAATGATAGATAAAATTTCTTATGTCTATGAAAAATACATAATCATTGTGAAGATAAAATTATTCGCAACTCAACAGAACACTCAATTTTAATTCATAATAAATAAAGAGCGATCTCAAGATAATTTCCTCTGCTACTCCAAATTCTATAAGCAGTCTATGAGAATCACGCTTAGAAAAATTTTGAAATAGGATTCTTCTAGATGTCAGGAATTTAATATCTTGCATTCAAAAAAGAACAATACAATATTTCAAGGGAAATTCAAGTGATAAATAAAATGGCTTTTTTTTTTGTTTTAAACTATATTCTTTCATTTCTAAATGGGAATACATTTGTCATTCAAATATTTATGAAATTTTACAATCTCTATTACCTTGCTCGCATTAAACGTTTAAAAACTTTTTTTTATTTCGAAAATATAAAAATCTCTTTTAATATCTTATTTTATCCAAATACCTCAAAATGTCTCATTTTATTACTTTCCTGAAAAATTTTACTTTCCATGTTTTCAACAATCTTTATAAGAAATTTGGAATTATTCTGTTCATTACTTTTGGCTGAAAACTAATTTTAAGAAAGAAAGCTATTTTATGGTCATCCTCTATCTTCTAAACACTGGATAATTTACGAGTAACAAGTACTCGTTTGCAATTTACGAGCTAATAGCGAGACATTCAAATTATGATTTGGACTGTAATTTCCCTTCTTGAAATTCAAAACATGTAAAATCAACTTATCTTATGAAGTGCACTCCAAATTTGCAATTATTTCACGCCCATCCAATTAAAACTAGTATACCATTAATCTGTTAGTTTTAAATTAGCTAATTGATGTGCAAAAGATTACTCAGGTCATTAAATTATTCCATTATTCTATTCCTAATGAGAATATATATCGTATGAGAAAAGGATATAAGTTTGGTGATAATTCACTTTCATGCATTGAGTTTCCGGCCAGTTTCGAGAAAAGGGAATTAGATTAGTAATGAAAAATTTACATTATCTATTAAATTAGAATAGGAAAGTTTTGAGAATCCAAAATTCAATTTAGAAGCAACCTAAAATAAATGTGTTAAAAAAGTATTCTTTCTATTTTTACAATGAATGGAAGTATTCTGTTTTGTTTTTAACTTCTCGATCAACTATCTAGGAAATAAAAATCCTTTAGTTCAACAGATGTCCATCCTTATAAAGTTTAAATGTTAATCCAATAAAAAAGTCTTTTAATAGTGAAAAATTAAAAGAAGAAAAATGTTTGCTTCCTACAATAAAGTTTGAGAATAATTTCAAGCATTTAATAAATATTCGAGTTAAAAATGTTCTTAATTACTGTTATTTCAAAATGCCACATCCTTAAGAACAAGTGTTTGTTACATGCTTAAACAAAATATATTTTTAGTTTTTATTTTTATTTTAATATAAAATTGTATTTTGATTTAGAATTATAATTTATCTGACAAACTCAGTTTGAGAAAATACTCAGCTTAACATAAATGCTCTAAAAATTACTTTGGGGTCTAATTTAGTATATTAAACTATTATAAACATTTCCTTATGATTTGTTATAGTTAAACATTATAATTAAGACAATGTAATGTGGAAATAGGTACGATTATAGAAATATAAGACAGGATTCTATGCAAATAACCATAATTAAAACCCATCCATCCTTTGAAATATAGATTTATGAGGATAAAAAAACTATAGTATTTGCCATTTTAATCATAACAAATGGTCGTGCCCGTAGAGGAATTCTGAATTATTGTTGTCTTTTAAACACTGCTCAAGCCATTCTATGGATTATTACTCATCTAACATAGTGAATAATACATGTTGCTCATCCTTTATATATGAGCCATCTCACATATATGAGCCATCTTATAAATAATATACATTTCAGTAATTGCAACACGGGTTATTAATAAATTCTTCTGTCATTGGTTGAAAAATCAAATCGTAACTTTTTTTGATATTTACCTATTTTAAATTACATATTATAATTGTTATTTAATACAAATATAATTTAATGTGTTGAAAGAATTTTCTTTTAACCCTCTGAAAGATGAGATAATGAGATTATAACCGAAGTTAATTTTTCCGGTTTAATGGCATCAACGAAAAATTAAATATTTTATAGGATATTTAAGGCATGATTTTGAAAAAGAATTGAAAAATAGATATACACCCCAAATGCTCTATTTTTAAAAATTAATATATTTTAGATATTTAATTATAAAATTGAGAAAGTTTTATATAAAAGAATATGTATTTTAGGGATTCACAGACATGGGGCAAGTACAAATGCACATAAAGTATGAAGAACAACAATGTAAAAAGTAATCCTTACCTGCATATGCATGCAGTGGCATATTAATACTCATTAGTATGGACTTGCCAGTCGATTTTCATAGTAAAAATTATCTATGATAGAACTCCTTTAAAGAATAACTATTTCCATATTTGTTATAGCTTAAAATTATTTTTTAAACACACTAAAATTTTAAAAAATAAATATTAAACCATTTCCAATAGGAATGTCAACTGAACTTTTGAAGAATCAAAATAATGAAATAATACAATTAATCAAATAATACAATTCCTTAAAATCATGTTAAATAAAAGAAAAAAATATTTTAATGAAAAAAATACATTCAGTTTTAACTTTTATTTAAATAAGTAAACAAAATGTAATTCTTCAAGCTTTTTATATAATACTAAATTATTTATTTTAAAGATTTTTATATTTTCAGATTGGTAGATTAAACCAATATTGCGCTTATTAAGTTAAGTTAACTTAATAGAATATATTTTACATAATTCCATATACTCATAAATATTTAATTTTCTAAATGTGTAAAACATTCAAGAATCTTTTTTTTCGAATTCCTCCAAATTAAAGCGCGGACTATTAAATACACTTTTTGTAGTTTAACGATACTATAAAATACACTTTTAAAATTATACCTGATTAAATTACTGAAACTAATAGTATTGAATAAATTGATAGCAAATAACTGATATGTCTGAAAATATTTCAGTCTTTTTTATTAAAAGTATGTTGAAATGCTTCATGAAAAATACAGAAACCTTCTTAAAGTAAAAGTCCTATGGAGACGGCTTTAACAACTGTTTCCGATTGCAAAAATCGGTTCTTTGTGTTTGTGTTTGTATATTCGGAGGATGTATATGTTTACAATATTTATTCGTTTTTAATGCGTTTGATTGCTGAAGCATTGCTTGGGTACATTAAGACGCTTAATAATATTTTCATAACTGGGAAATGCTTATCTATAAATAGAAAAAGTATGCTGCGGCATTCGGGACAATTTTGAGCTATTCAATCCTCAAGAAATCAGCATTCTTAAGTTTTTAAACTTAAAATTATATTTAAGTAGAATAAATATTTTATTTTCATAAATTTAAGTAAAATTAAAAACTATATATGATAATTACTTACAAAAATCTAAAAAACGATGGATTTTTTTTACTTAAGTAAGTATTAATCATCTAACAATTTGTTTTTTAATCATCTCCTTGAACATAATATTCTCTTGTTTATATGTAAATACAAATAATAACATTCTGTAGAAGAAAAGTAAAACGAGGTAGATACTCAAAACTGTTCATAAATCTCCTATTCATTTTCTGTTTTATTCTTTAGAAAACAAATATTCTGTTTTTTTATTTACTGCACATTTCGGTAACTTAGAAATTGAGAAAAATACAAGAAAATGAAAAAAAAAAGAGTTCTTTTTTTAACTATCGATAAAAGAAATATATCCTGCTGACGCTTCAGAAACTTTACTATACATGCATGCTATCGAACTCAACATTTTGCAATTTGAGAAGGAAAAAAAAACCAAGATGTTGCGTCCGCGTTTTAAAAACGATTGGAATTCAGTTTCCTCCAGTCAAAGAAATCTCGTTCATTTCACGGTCATAAAACCTTTCCGAAGTCGAGCGCTGTCAAACTCCTGTTGACATCCTGTTCTCCCGACTCCGAGTGGATGTAAAGTGCATTAGGTAAGTGATGTTATTTTTCAACAAATCTTGGGAACTGTCAGGACTGTTTTTATCTGAGAAATCCAAAACAATATTTTCTAGAAACAGCCCCCAAGCCTTACGTTATTTGTTTCCGAATCTTGTTTTCCTTGGGAATGGCCTTTCTATTATTTGTTTGGGGTAGACGAAGTACTATAAAACCTTTTTTGTTTCAAAGCAAAGTATTTTGGTCTATAGACACGTATAAAAATACCTAAAAAAGCAAGAAGATTAAAAATGATTGAGCTTATTAGAAAAGATATACAAGAATTTCTTCAATATATATAACGCATTTCTTTTTATTAATTAAAATAATATAAACTAAGAACCAGCATGCTCAATAAAAAATCGTAATTTATATTTCTTTTAACAACGGGATTATTAAACTACACTAACGTAAGTTTTGAAAAAAATCTTCAAAATACTTAAAATCAATCTGCTTGTTGCAACATGACAGATTTGAATGACACGCTGAATTGCATTCGAACATTTTATTTGTGCAAAGGCATTTCTTATTTTGGTATATTATTTTACTCGAACATGCGATGATTCTTCAAGCAAACACTTTATAACTGATACTGAGAAGAATATTTTGGACAAGTATATTTTCAATTCTAAGCAATTTCCTAGGGTAAAAAATGAATTGTGATTTCGCCTGTACTAAATTTCAGTCTTGAATTTATGTAGAAACCATCCTAGATCACACATTTTATAATAGTGAAAATATTACTTAAATCATCTCACGTGAGGTAAAAATTGACACTATAGCTCCTTAAGAAGCATTGGGAAAATAATCATTCATTATTTTTGCTTTCTTTCCCAGATTTATTTTAGAATTTTCAATACTTTTCGTTTTGAAACAAAGAGTGCATAAAATGTCCATATCACCATTGAATTTGAGGATAGAATTTATGAGGGCCACAAAAGAATTTATAGCAAAGTCAGTAAAATGAATGGAAATTAATTAATTATAAAATAATTTATCCCAAATACATTTAAAAATAATAAAATACAATTATAAATAATAAAAAAACTCAATAGTAAATAGCATTAAAAAGGTAATAAATAAAAATAAAAAGTAAATTATAATAATAAATTTAAATAAATGTTAATAAAATACCATAATAAATAATAAAATATAATAATCTTTAAATTAAAACTTAGCCATTTGAGGATCAGATGCTTTCTTAAGAACCAAAATTACTACTTACCATAGAATTTCATAGAACTGTAGTAATTTCATAGCATTAATTTATTAAAATAAGAATTATTTTAGTCTCACTAAAGTAAAAGATGTTTTACGATATTCCCACCAAGTTGTACGATATTCTGAATACTGTGCAATTTCGATAAGGTATAATATCAATACTTTGGAACTGCTTGCGCTTCTAAAGACATAGTATGAATAATTCAGTTAAAACTTAATCTTTATCTCGATAATCAAGTAGATAAAAAATCTCCCAGTCACAATATTTCTTTTATTTCAAAGATAAAATATTTTCTGCATTTTCTTTTCCAGTTCTCAAGTACAATTCCAAAACTTTGAAAAAAATATATTGTGTTATTTTTTAAAAAATAACACATCGTATTGAATAAGACAAAACATAATTCTTAATTTCATTTAAAGCTTTTTCTTAGCCGGAAGTATATGATAATGTTTAACGATTTAGAAATTATCGATTAAACAGTGATTCTCAATCTGTGGGGAGCGACTTCCTAGGGGGGCGCGAGCACACTAATGGGGGGCGAGCATATCCAAGAGAAAATGTTATTTAAAAAATGATTAAGTGACTGAAAGGAAAGAACACACACACACATACAAAACAAAATACATGTCCATATATTTAATAATTAACTTATTAAATTAAAACAACCTACTAAATTAAAAACAAATTTAATAATTATTAGTCACTTCCTTGGGACTGTATTGTAGAGCAAAGTTTTTGAAGGAGGGTTTGATATTAGAAATAGACGCTCTCAGTTCTTTTCTTATATTTAGCTGAGTTCTATATTTTGTCTTCAAAGAAGCCACCGCAGAAAATCCAGTTTCACAAAGGTAAGACGTTGAAAATGGTAGTAGAATGCAAAATACCCTTGTTTTTAGTGCAGAAAACTCATCATCCACTCCTGCCCTAAATTCAAAGAGAGATTTATAACTAAATTGTCTTTTGGTTTCACCGCTTGCCGTGAAGTCTATGAGGGTTTCTTCCTCTTCAATTGTGAGTTCTGGAGTATTTTGGAATGGATCCTTCACCTACATGTAACTTGATATCAGTTGGTCATCAGCAAGAAACTACTTTTTAAAATTCTTTGCTATCACTGCTAAATGATTTTCAATGGTTACAAAAACGACTTTTACATGTTGTTCTTCAGCCTTGTAAGTTTTAATACAATCATTCAAATTTGCAAACATTGTTAAGTTTTCTTGATTTAAATTTCTGCTCCACACTTCCAATTTCCTACAAAAAGCATTAACTTTATCACTCGTATCCAATATATGTGTATTTGCTCCTTGCATTTGAAGATTCAAGTTATTTAATTTCTGGAATATGTTGACCATGTAGCTCAATTTCATTACAAATAAACTTTCGCGAAAATTCTCAGCTTCCGGAAAACTAGGAAAACTGTGATTTCTTCTCTTAATTCATAAACAAGTTGCAAAAATTTCCCTCTTGATAACCGCCTTGCCTCGTAATAAAATAGTAACGCTGAATGTACTGCACCCATGTCTTTACAAAGTACGGAAAATATTCTTCATTTCAGGGGTCTCATTTTTATATAATTTACTACGGTTACAGCCGTAGTTAACACAATATTCAAACAACCAGGACTCATTTCTTTGGAAGCCAAAGCTTCTCTATGAATCATGTAATGTGTCCAGAAGCAATGTGGTGATTTTTGTTTCACAAGTGCTTGAATACTTTGGAATCTTCCAGTCATAGAAGGAGCACCATCGGTGCATATTCCGACGCAATTTTTCCATTCTATGTTTGCCTCGTTCATAAAATCATTTACGATAGCAAATAATGCGAATGCTGTTGCTTTGAGTTCTATTGGTTTGCAGAAAAGTAATTCTTCTACTACTGACAAATCATCACAAAATCTAACATCGGTAATGAAATCAGCATCTTTATTACTATCTGTTGTCTCATCGAGTTGTATTGAAAACAATTTGTCACTTAACTTTGACAAAAGCTGACACTCTACAACTTCAGCTATATCAGAAATTCGACGGGCAACAGTATCATTTGAAAGAGGTATAGACTGCAATTGTTTTGCAAAATTATCTCCAAGCATAATTTCTACAATCTCAATTGTGGCTGGCAAAATAAGCTCTGCATCAATGGTGAGAGGCTTTTTACATCTGGCTATTTTATATGAAACTTTGTAAGAGGCAATTAAAGCTTTTTCATTCACAGGCAAAGTTTTTTTTAACAATAATTTTTGCTTTTCATATGATTTTAATTTTAGTTCGAAGAATTCTCTGGGTTTGTTCACGTACTCACTATGAAGCGTTTCCAAATGTCGTTTAAGTTTATTAGGTTTCGTGCTGTCTGCCGCCCAAATTTTTGAGCAAAGGATACACAGGGGCCTTGCTTCTCCATTTACTTCAGTACTAGTGAGTCCAAAATTTAATTATTCTTGAGAATATTTTCTTGATTTTATTTTCGGAACCATGCTCGTCTGTGTACTTGTGGATGTTTGTCTATCGTCTAATGCTCGTTTACATCCGCTTAAAAATTTATCCGTGATTCTGCATAAGTCTGCTACCTTGAATATTTAATACGGTGAATTGCAATTACACGAAAATATATATAACATACACATTCAGAATAGATTCAATAGCGATAAAAGGATCGGCTCGAATGAGATTGTCTTTAATTAAAATTGGCGTCGTAGAACTTTCTCCTCCTTTTGAGAAAGCGTTTGTTCACATTTGCGCACGCTCCTAACTTAACTTTTAAGCTGACCAGCAAATTCCAGATAAATCGAAACTTCTCTCGAAACCTTGAGAATACCGGACATGGCGGGAAGCAAGAGCAATAAAAAGGCATAGGATTCTTGTTTTCTCAATGCTGCAGATCGGTGTTGCAAAATGTCAATAAATTTTCGTATTCTTGGTAATTCGAAAAATTTAAAATTAATGCTGTAGTGTAGGTTTAGCTCCAAAATACTCAAATGAAGTATTTATACATTTTATTGTATGCGGGGGGAGAGGGGCGCGATGAAAATTATGATTGGAAATTGGGCCGTGAATACTAAAAGGTTGAGAAACACTGAATTAAGCTAAGGACAGAATAGGTACGTGTTTATTTTCCGTACACGCCCATAAAGAAATTTCTTTATTGATTTAGAGAATCAGAACATAAGATTTATGAAGGAAAGATATATAAAAATTATTAATATTATACATTTCCTAAGTCAAAAAATTGCCTTTGCTAATGAATAAAGTAAAATATCCAACTTTAAAAAAGTCATAATTAGCAATTAGAGTAATATATGAAATTTTATTCAATACTTTAAAACACTAATACCCGAATGTAGTATGTAAATAACATATTATATACACTGAAATGACAAAAGTCATGGGATGACTGTTAATATCGTGTCGGACCTCCTTTTGCCCGGCGAAATGCAACAACTCGACATATCATGGAGTCCACAAGTCGTTGGAAGTCCTCTGCAGGAATATTGAGCCATGCTGTCTGTATAGACGTCCATAATTGTGAAAGTGTGGATGGTGCAGGAGTTTGGGCACGAACGGACCTTTCGATGATGTCCCATAAATGCTCGATGGGATTCATATTGGGCGATCTAGGTGGCCAGATCATGCGCTGGAATTGTCCGGAATATTCTTCAAACCAATCGCGAACAGTTCTGGCACGGTGACATGCGCATTGTCATCCATAAAAATCCCATCGTTGTGTGTGTACGTGAAGTCCATGAATGGCTGCAAGTGATCTGCAAGCACCTGAACATAACCATTTCCAACCAATGATCGGTTCAGTTGCACCAGAGGACCGAGTCCATGACATGTAAAAACAGCCCACACCATTATGCAGCCACCCCCAGCTTGGACAGTGCCTTGCTGACAGTTTGGGTCCATAGCTTCGTGGGGTCTGCGCCACACTCAAACTCTACCATCAGCTCGTAACAACTGAAATCGTGACTCATCTGACCATGCCACGGTTTTCCACTGGTCTAGGGACCAGTCGATATGCTCAAGGACCCAGGAGAATCGCTGCAGGCGATGTCGTGCTGTCAGTAAAGGCACTCGAGTCGATCTTCTGTTGTCATAGCCCAAGGAAGACAAATTTCGCCGCACAGTCCTATCGGACACGTCCCTCGTAAGTCCCACATTAATTCCTGCAGTTATTTAAAGAAGTGTTGTGTGTCAATTAACATTGACCATTTTACACAGACGTCGGCAGATAGTCGCCCACTGCGCTGTCCATGATGGGATGGGATGCCTGAAATTTCATACTCTCGGCACACTTTTGATACTGTGGATCTCGGAATGTTGAATTCACTAACGATATCCGCAATGGAATGACCCATGCGTCTAGCTCCAACTAACATTCCACGTTCAAAGTCTGTTAAATCTCGTCGTGCCGCCATAAATCACGAAACACCTGTTCACATGAATAACTTGAACACAAATGAAAGCTCTGGAAAACGAACTGCGCATTTATACTTTTTCGCTGCGATATTACTGCCATCTGTATATTTGCATATTGCTATTTCATGACTTTTGTCACTTCAGTGTATATATATATATATATATATATATATATATATATATATATATTCACAAGTTTTGCAAAATAATAGATGCACTTAACAATACAATAATATAGCGACAAAAAGTATGTGCCTAATATAATATTAACTATATTCCTGATATTATCATTCAATATTTTAATAAAATTCCTTCCCTTTTTACAAAAGCTTTTGTAAGCAATTTATTTTTATTTCATTCTTTTCAAACCTTATTTACCTCATAAATCTAAGAAATCAACAAAAGATTTGACAACAAAGAATGCAATGAAACAAAAGATAGATATTAAATAAATAAAACATTAGGCTTAGCAGATGAATATTTCTGGGAAAACAAATAAATCATAATATTTTGTCATTTCGAACAACATCTCAAACTTCGTCGAATATCCCAAAGAAATGTAGTTTTTTGTCTCTGAATGAAAATTATTAAAGAAACTGGTAATTTATTGAAATATACTGAAAAAAAAAATGGTGAAATATTATTATTTACTTCATCATATATTTGACGATTCTCACTTTTTAATTAACTTTAACAAAACGTTTCTTATTTTTCAATAAGAAAAATATTCTTTACTTTTTTATTCATTTTTTGAAAGAGTTCAGTTTTAGAACTAGAGTTTAAATCTCCTCTTGATTTGCTGGTAATACCCAGAAGGCGGTGTTATTTTTGATTGATTGCCACTTGAAAACGTCATTCGTAATCGAGTTGCTTCGTTATCAGAATACGACCAAATGAGAACTACATTAATCATTCTTTTGAAAGTACGACTTTTGACCTTTGCAATAACATTTCCACTTTACTTAATTTCTATTAGTCAAAGGAAAGTGATTTATTATGTTGTCCAGCATTTTAAATGAATTTTAATAACGAAATAAGTTTAAAATCCTATTTCTTCAGACCAACTTGTTGTATGAAAAATATGTGTGGTTCTAAAAATACTGTAATTTTGTTCTAAATTCCAAAATTATTCCGTATTTGCTAAAAATTCAGTCTCAGAATATTAAATAAAGATTTCGAATTATGAAAAGTTACTGATAAATATATTTACAGAAATTATTACTTCTCAATCTATTAGTACTACTTAAAATCAAGTTAGTAGTTGTATTTTAAACATCTTTTTGACATCGATTGAAATGAAAATGTGGCTTATTCTTTAAATTCTACACCGAATTTTTCGTTTTTAAATCATTGTACCTTTTAACGTATCACATGTACACTTTTCTTCAAATACTAACCGAAGACCCCTTGTCCGAATTAGGTCAAAATTTCATAGGTGTCTGCTCTATGTTATTAAATATGTGTCCTGAATTTCATTCACCTTACACTCTTCGTTTTGTATAGTTATAGTATTATCTCACATTTGAACGGAATTTGCTGAAACTTGGATAGAAATCTTGAAATTCGGTAATAACTGTTAAAAATAGCAATTTTTTAACTAAATTTTCCCCTTATTGATCAAATCTATTTTTTGAATTTTTTTTTGTGACAAGCAGACATAACTCCAGCCTGTGCCCCCGGTGCCTATAACAGTAAGTTATCGAACAGGTTGGAGGAGCTCAGAATGAAAGGAAAGTAAAAAAAGGAAGAAAGAGATAAAAACAATATGTGACAAGCAAGCAGGAAGACATTCCTAAAAATTTAAAAAAATTATTATTAAAAAATATTATAAAATCTCATATTTAAAAGAAACTTGGCTCGTTTCAGTGAAAAATATTTTGTATTAATTGCAGCTTAATATTTCCACTCTAATTTAAGATTGAAGTTTTATGGGTACTGTCAGATAGATACTGGAGATAATTATACAGAATTCATGTTTGCACCTGTGGAAAAAATCTCTACTATATATATATATATGTGTGTGTGTGTGTGAAAAAGTCAAGAAATGTTTATTCATATAGAATAACTAAAAGAAATATATTACGGGAAAAAAATCTGCAATTGTATAAAGCTATTAGTTTTCATTTAAATAAAAAATTAAAACATGCAAATGAATAGCATTCATTTATAGCATCCAAACAATTTTAATTTTGTCGATTTCAATAGTATTCAGTTAATTAAATAGCATTTAGACAACTAACAGCAGTGAAAAGTTTAATTCAGTGTGTCCATTTCCTTTGACAGAAAACTGGAACCTCAGAATAGCTTTCAAAGATTAAAAAAAGAGGCACTCATCAACCATTGAAATCATCCTCTCTAGTACTTTCATTCGTAATTAATTTCCGGATACGCTCATAAGGACTCCAAACAAACATAACATTGAAGGATTCGTAATTAAATTTCAAAAGGGATCAATTCTTCAAAGGCATTCAGATGGTTCTCCAACTTGTTGCTGTCTGCCAGTTGCTGATTTTGCGCTCATGAGGATAATAATTCAGAAAGAGATAAACAAAAATGCTTTTTTTTAAATCCAAATAACAACTGAGAAAAAGTTACGCTAATTCAGAATTGAAAAGAGTTTTCTGACTACTTCAATTTATTTTCGAAGTTCCTTAATTGCTTTCTCATGACTGAGTTTTTAATTATAACTTAATTAAACTGCGGCTTATATCCTTTTATAGTGTTTGTATTGAAACCAACAACAAAATGCAAGAGTAATTGATGGTTGACATTCTAAATATTGATCAAAGTAATTTGACTGACGTATGCAAATAAATCTAGCATTATGAATGTATTTTTTCTTCTTTGATAATACAGGATAATTTTATCAAAAAAAGTTTTGTTTATTAAAAACAAGGTGTGTTTTCAAAGAATATTTTCACACAATATGAAGAATATTATCATGTAATTTTATGGATGTTGGTCCTATTTTCTAAAGATATATCTAATACCTTTTTAATCTAAATATTTGAAAATAATATAGACTTATTTCTATTTGAAAAACGTTTCTTTGAAGGTTATAATGGAATATTACTTATATTTTACTTTATCATATAAGTGTAGAGAAAATGTAGTAATTAATATAGTAATTATCAAAAAATTCAAAAATCGACAGTTTGAAGCAACTACTAGTTTTAAACCTCCATAAATTCTAAAATTATATATTTGACATTATATCTGTTTGCTAATTAGATTAAATTGTTTTGTTATAAATCGACGAAATTTGAAATGTAGAATTTGGATGACAAATTTGGTTTTTAGTAAAATGCCACATTTGTAGACTTCTGTCGAATTTGAAATAAACTGATTCTGATGAAGTCTAGAAGGCTGGCCGTTCAAATGAACTCGATAACAAAAGAATACAGAACTAAACAGTTAGAATTTGATACACAAGTTTTGCATCTAAAATTCAGATACTTCTCAAATATTGAATGAAATCTATCAGTTGACTTTTTGCAAGAGGAAATAATTCATAAATGTTATAACCTGAATCTTAAAAATTCGGTATTTAATTTTCCACAACCTTATTTCCGTATCAAATTTTGGTTACAATCGGAGGGAAAAGAGATACCCGAGATGCAAATTCGTTTGATAGATTCAGTAAAAATTCTGGATTCATGCTGAATATCTATATTTCGTAATTAATACCATAAAAATCATTCACTGCCTTACCCGATACCCTCAGTTTTTTGCTGGGGGTATCGGGTAAGTTTAAGACAGAAGGCTTATTAGTAGGTTAATTTTGTAAGATTTTAAACCGAAAGAGTCATATCTCGTCATATTGCTCCAAAGAAAAGGTAAAAGAAATAAAACATCCATTGCCACACAAATCAGGATAACTTTCAGTCACCTTCCCCACACGGCAAAGCATTTTATTTCTTATTGGTTGGTTCATGGTTCAATTCGAAACTAGGACGTTCGATCGAAAGATTTGAATTTAGAATGTTATTTTGTATTAAAATATTTGATGTGTTTAATACTTTTATTTAAAATGTAAAATGATGTTTATCTAAGACCTGGAAGGTTCTAGAATTCTCATAAATATCCAAATTGGATAGAATATTACATAAAAGTTGCGGCGCCATCAGTGATGAGTAAGTTCTCAGTCACGTATTGTTGTGAGTTGCTAAGTTCTAATAAACATAATTGTTTGTTTAGTAAAACTGGGTGGTTCTTTACATCTTCATAACAATACGTTAAATGAAAATGTCTTTAATAAGTAACAAGCCTAAAAACTGTGACGAAACAATATGAAACATGACGAAACGACAATGAGTTGATAAATTTTCAAATGTTAGAAACAGTTATTGATTTAAAATGTAATTTGAATTCTATTTCAAAACGATTTCAAGTGATAAAAAAACAGACACAACTGGGGAAAGAATTAAATGCAAGTTTTAAACCAAATACTTCTTAAAAAGTGAAAAATGTATGCAAGACTTCTCTCGCCCCACAATTCCTTCAAAATTAATAGTGATATATTAAAAAAACTGGATATGGTGAAGATTAGAGGCAAGACTGAATAAAACATGTCTGACATTAAAATCGACTTCACACGTTAGGTATATTGGTGGCCTTTCGTTAAACATTAGATATTTGTGAGTAAAGCGAGTATATCCTAAATGGAGATGAGTCGAAATGCAGTCTGAGTATAAATAGAACTGACCACAGGCCAGTATTTATAGATAGTAAGGCTTTTATTGAAGAATTTAAGAAAACGTTTTAGGGACAGCCCATCTGTTAATCATAGATGTAAAAGTTGACTCCAATTATCTTTAAATTTAAGTATTCCCAGACGATTCAAAGTGAAAAAAACTAAGTAATATAAAATTGTAAGTTACATAGTCCCATTTATTCAAGCACAGAAATATTCAAAATAATGAAAGCAAGAATGTGACTTCAACTCACACTGGTGGATAAAGTATATTGTATCCTCTGAAGCATTTCAAGTATCGTAATTAACCTGTCTTCGGAGCAATTATACTCCCAATTGAATACTTTACGAATGCACAAATCTTTTACAAATGGATTCCATGTCCTCTTGATAAGGAAAACAGCCGCTTACTCTCTACCCTCTGCATTCATTATCATATCTCAATGAGACCTTAATGCACAAATGATGATTATTTAAATTCAATCAACATGGAATTAATTTACATGAGCATTATGTTCAATCAATCTAATATGTAAAATTTAGGAAGTGTCAGCCTGCAACCTAGAAGTATTGTCTCAGCACATCATTAATCAGCAACGGCAGTCAGTAGTGGTAAAATATTTTTGCATTCCACCATTAATCAGCATGGGTCTCTGTCTGTAGTAATTGAAATACCTTACAGTAAAGAGTAAATAAAATGATTTGAAATGACTTTGTACATCTGCCTAGTAAATTTGGTTATATATTAATGCATATTTTGCAATTCATTATATGTATTCAACTATAACTTCCAAAAAGGCAGTACACTCCTTCAAACAAATCCTAAGCATCATTAAATACCTAACTGTTCATGGAGAATTATTCCAATTGGATTAACCTTGTCAAATTTTGTGAGCAATGTTTCAATACATCACATTTTATTCTTACTATATCCTCAAGCCTCATCTAGAACATTTTTTTAATAATTGTTTCATTTTTTAATTCACACTGTATAGTATGATACCGTAGAGTGTGCAGCATCATTTATACTATGGTAATACACAGTGTACGGTATCATTTTCATTCTAATCGTTTTCTTGTACAGGAATTTTTCATTCTATTTTTATGTGTGTGTTTTTTGTTAGCTTATAAGTATTCGTATTTTGTCATTTGTATGTTTCTTTCCAATTGATTGTAATTTAGTATTTTTTTTTATTCTTTAACAAAATCCATCGATATTAATACCAAGCAAGAAATATACCACGCAAAAAACAGGAGGTGTGATCTTAAATGCATTAATTACTGCTCACACTATCAAGGTATTTATCTGAGGAATTGATTAGTTGTAAAGATTTTGAAGAAAGTTTTCGTAAAATTTACTGTAAATATACTATTTAAAAAAAGGAATGTATGAATGAAGAAAAATTGTTGCCTGGAATGATAAATCAAAATGGAATTTTGCTTCCTTTTTTCTTCTTTTTTTAATTATAGGCATTGTCATAATTTTTAATTTGTCAAAGCTATTACTAAATATCCTGAAGATTATTAAAAAACTGGATTAAGTTTTGAGTTTAGTTCAATAGGCCATGTTTTAAATACGTCAGTGATCTATTTAATTGAACTCCTATTTACCTTATTTAATCTAAAAGTTTTATCATATTCAGTCATATTTTCTGTTATAGTTTATATTCAGCTTAAGATGATAAAGTTGTAACTTTAAATTACCATTCAGAATTCCATGTTGTTGAAATTGAATTGACACTATGCCAATTAGCCGCGAAGCATAACACTAAGGAAGAAGGAAAAATAAGGACACTGGTTAGAATTTCAAATAAAAAAACCTAAGAAAAAGAAAAATTGTTACCTGAAATGATACTTAACCAAACAACAAATTTGAACAATAACTCTGAATTGGATTATTTTATTTGGAAACTTATTTGTAAAGATTAAAGCAGGAAATAAAATATTCCAAATTATTTAAATAACAAAAAAAATCAAAGAATTTGAAAGACATACGGATGTAACATATAACAAAATCAAAAACTTTTACCTTGAAGTAGATAATAAGAATTCCTTACAATTATTTTATAGAATACTTACAGTATTGAATCAAACAGTAATTTTTATTGAAAGATTTCATATAAGAAAATTACTAAGACACATTGATAACAGCTGAGTATATCCCAAAAAGAAATACCTTCATTTCAAACTGCGGTTATTATTATACCCAGATTTAATTAATATAATATTAAAAAAATCATGCCGTCCCATAAATTAATTACACTTACAGCACAGACAATATACCAATGTTATTTGAAGCAAAGCTTAGGGAGGGAAAAATATGATTCTATTGTTCTTTGCAGAATATATTTTCTGGCAAACAGATCCATATGATAGGCAAGGATTGTTCTTCTTCTTCTAATTTCAAAATTCTGCTTTTTCAAAAACTCAAAAATTTATTAATCTCCGCATTTATTTGGGATTTTTTTAAAATATTGTTTTGATTCAGTTGCTTCGAAAACAACTCACATAATTGTGAAATTTTCTTATTAACATCAAAAAATATTTTGTTATCCTTCTAGAAACATGTTGCGTAAATATTGCAATATTCTTGATCGTTTCCATCTTTTAACATATATCTATCTATATTTATATCTAACTAAATTGCGTTGAGACTTTTCACAGTTCTGGAGAATACAAATCTGTTTTCACTAGAATATAAAACAACACTATTATTTTACTAACTTTTATCCTCAAAAATAGGTGACTCTACAATATCCACACTTGTTAACCAAAAAATAGTTCTGTGATATTAGGAATATTTCTAAGGACTTTTTCACAATCCCTTGCAACTTTTAAAACGATGTAGTTTCAACTTAACTAAGTCCTTTCCTTCACTTTTACGCAATATTTTACCTGGATTTTCTCGATAATTAAATAAACTTACCAACCATTAAAACATTTCTGTGATGATTGAAATGATGTATTAACATCAATGGCCGTTTTGTTACATTTCATTCCTAACATTTGATAGAAAATCCTAAAATAGTTTAGAGGTTCTAATTAGCTCTAAAGATCTTCGTCTCAAATTCTTACTCCTTAATTACCTTCGAGATAAATTCGTAATGAATCTACACTAACAAGGATTCGCAATTGAGTTTCTACAAGGAGAATAAATTACTTTCAATGCTAATTTTAAATTCGACTGGATGTTATCTTATAAGAAAGTAGCAATTTATCAAATGAGTTTTTTTTCGCTGAAGAATTATAGAAATGTCTATTAATTTCATGAATGTTTTAATTGGCTTCATGGATATGTTAATTATTTTCTTTTCTGGAAACTTTTAAGCAGTTGAAATTAAAATATACCATGTATACTTACAAGGAAACTAAATATGATATCCTATGTGTTGCCACTCATCTTGTATTTCCCACTTCCTGTTTCCCTTTCTAATTAATTAAATTGTTATTGAGTTAAAAGAACTGGCAACGAAGAAAAATTGTGATTTAGAATTCCATCCATATTTATGTAGCTGATAGTTCCATTTTTCCTGATGTTAAATAAAAAGTGTTTTTTTATAAGTCAGAAAGTCTTCAGTCATAACAAAGTGGCGTCCGCGACAGGACAGAGTTTGTACTCTGCATTTGAAGAACTTGAAATTAAAAAGATGTACAGATACGAATGATTTAAATTTCTGCTTAAGTATACGATATGCTGTTTATGATGATCAAAGTGATTTAAGTTTAAGAAAATATAATCACTTTCATTGCTTCAGTATAAACAGAAATTAAGAATCTATTACGAATCATTTTAAGTTACTATTTTTAGTGCATTTATAAATATGGATGCTTTGAAAACAAAACGAAAATCGTTAAGAGCTTCGTTTACGGCTACCGTGAATAAGTTGAAGCAATATTTGACGACGAAAGTAGACGTCAAGGATGGCGATAAGCTGTACGTGTTGAATGCTCAGTTACAAGATAAATTTTTACGTTTAGATGAGATTCAAAATAATATTTCGTCATTACTTTTAGAAAATACTAAGACTGTTAATGAATACGAAGCCGATTTTGAGGCGGCAGAGGAATATAGAGATACTTTTCTTGAGATTAAATCAAAGATAGAAACGCTATTAAATAAAGATTCTAGATCTTTGTCAAGTTCGGTCGAGCGTGATTCAGTAAAATTAAATTTACCTAAATTTGAATTAAAAATGTTTCCGGGTGATCCTAAAGAATATTTAACATTTTGGAGCATTTTTTTCAAAAATACATGACTCAGAATAACTGACTGCTTTAGACAAATTCCAGTATTTATACCAGTCTATGGTGCCTGATTCAAGAGCTGCTAGATTAATATCCAGTTTTCCAATAACCGCTGAAAATTATCCGAAAGCCGTCCAACAGCTAAAATTAAGATTTGGCCGGGACGATCTCCTAGTGCAAATATATGTTCGCGATCTCCTTTCACTGGTTCTGAAAAATGCTACGGCCGGTAAGAATGCCCCTGATTTAGCCACCCTCTACGATTTACTAGAGACTAAATTAAGAACATTGGAAAGCTTAGGGCGCACAAAAGAAAAATTTGCTGACTTTCTAGAGCCATTGATTGAGTCATGTTTACCAGAAAATGTTTTGCGAGCATGGGAAAGGAGTAGAATTTCAGAAAATACAGATGACGCTACTAGTCAGAGATCCCTGGAAAAACTTATGTGCTTTTTACGCCATGAAGTCGAATCAGAAGAAATGATCCGCTTAGCTCGTGATGGATTCGGCAAAGATACAGGAAATGGTGGTATACGAAAAAATTGTCAGGAATCGGTACAGAAAGATGAACCCACCGTGGCTTCGTTAATTTCAAGCACATCTGAAGCAAAACTTAGTTCTATTTTCTGCAACCGCCCTCATCTAAGTAAAGACTGTCAAAAATTATGAGATGAGTTACGAAGACAGATAATCACACGTTATAAGGAAAAGAGGCTGTCTCGTTTGCCTCAAGCCTGGACACATTGCAAGAAAGTGTCACAGTAGTGTGAGATGTTTAATTTGCCAACGGAGACATTATGTATTACTATGTCTAGAACTACACGAGGGAAAAGAAAATGTTTCGTCTAAGAACAGTACGACCGATGATGAGAAGAAATCTACAGAAGCATTGCTAACAAATCTTCCCCCTGAACACGAAATATATCTTAAAACGAAATATATATGAACATGAAATATATCTTAAAACCATCATGATCAAACTACGAAATAAAGATAAGGAATTCTGTGTTCGAGCATTGTTGGACGATGGATCACAACGATCTTATATCGAAAAGAATTTAGCTGCAGAACTAAACCTTTCTCCCTCTGGAAGAGAAATATTTTCTCAAGGATTGTTTGGAGGAGTAATTTCTCCTGCTTCTGAGCATAAAAGATACATAGTAAACGTAGAAAGCTTAAATCGTAAATATTCAACTCCATTGTCTCTTCTCGAGCAACCAAGGATATGCTCAGCCTTGCAAAGAATCCATGATAGTAAATTGCTTTCTGAGCTTGCTTCCCGAGGAATAAAACTAACAGATGTCGGAAAAGATTCACCACCCATATGAGTTCTGCTGGGAGCAGATATACTCGGAAGCATTTTGACTGGGAGAATAGAGGTATTATCTTCAGGTGTATCTGCAGTTGAGACCTTGCTGGGTTGGAAAATTCTAGGACTGTGAAATAAAAAGTAAATTGTTAACCTAGTCACATTAAGCTTTCAAAATATGGAGATGCCTAAAATGTGGGACTTAGAAGTTTTGGGTATCACAGATCCAATAGAGAAGAAAAATGAAAGCCTCCTTGAAGAAGAAACATTGACTCATTTTAAGGAAACAATTAGGATCTGTGATGATCAAAGATATGAAGTAGCTTTACCATGGTTAGCCGGACATCCTGTTCTATATGATAAATGCGATGCAGCAGAATCCAGACTTCGTACAGCAACTAAGCGTTTGATAAACGAAAATTACTTTGAAGCCTACGATAACGTATTCAAACAGTGGGAATCAGAAGACATTATAGAAGCTGTTTCAATGGATGAAATAGCCAAGGAAGCCCATTACCTTCCTCATAGATCCGTCATTAAGCCCTCAAGCAATACCACAAATGTTCGCCCAGTATTCGACGCTTCGTTCAAGAAACCGGGATTTGCCTCCTTGAATGAATGTTTAAGTGTGGGACCAAGTCTTATACAAAAATTACCGCCTCTACTGTTGAGATTGCGTTCTGGTGCCATAGGTGCAATTGCAGATATAAAACAAGCATTTCTACAAATACGTTTGAGACCTGTAGACAGAGATGTCCTAAGATTTTTATGGTGGGAGAACGCTGAATGCTCAAAAATAAGAATTTATCGTCATTGTTGAGTAGTCTTCTGTGTTTCCTCTAGCCCTTTTCTGCTAAATGCCACTATAAGTTACCACGTAAAGAGAGAAAAATTCCAGACAGAGAGCCTCAGGAGGACAATTGGTCATTTACGGGAAGGTTTCTACTTGGACAATTTAGTGACGAGTGTTAACGACGCTAAAGAATTGGAACAACTGAAATCTCAATCCATAGAAATAATGAAAGAATGTGCTTTTGAATTGCGCTGTTGGGCTTCTAATGACTCTAAGGAGGATCAAAATGCACAAATGGTACTTGGTCTGAGTTGGGATGTAATCAGAGATGAACTTTCTTGAAAGTTACCATCAAATTTAGATTGTACCCAAGATAAACCAGTTACAAAAAGGGTACTTCTATCTGTAATCAACAGCATTTACGACCCTTTGCTACTCCGGCTTTATTGTTACCAAATTTGCTTATGCAAGAAGCTTGGAGAGGAAAAGTAGGCTGGGACGAAGTGTTAATCTCAGAACTTGAGCATAAATACAGACAATGGGAGAAAACCATGCATCTGATACCTAAATGTACAGTACCTCGAAGATTGTTTCCTGAAAAATATGATGATTTCTCACTACACATTTTCACAGATGCTTCTGCCTACGCTTACGCCACATGCGCTTTTCTATGAAGTGAATTACAAGGTCAAGTTACAGTCAAGTTCATAGCAGCTAAAGCTCGACTTGCTCCAATGAAAAAATCCACAATCCCACGACTTGAATTGTTGGGAGCAGCGTTAGGTGCTCGATTAGCAGAAACTGTACATTCTATCCAACGAACAGTTTCTAAAACCTACTTTTGGACCGATTCAATGGTAGTTTTAAGTTGGATTAAGAAAAAAGAGCCGTGGAACACATTCGTGGGAAATAGAGTAAAGGAGATCAGGGATTTAATCAATTTAGATGACTGGAGGCATGTACCTGGAGAGGTGAACCCTGCTTATCTGGCTACACGATGCTGCGATTGGTCGGACCTCCTGCAAAGCCAATGGTGGGAGGGTCTAAGTTGGCTGTATAAAGTCGAAGAATCTTGGCCATGTTCTGAGGTATCAGAGATTCCGGACGAAGCCTTTCTAGAGCGGCGTAAGACAGTTGTGACAAATTTAATCACAGGAAACGAAGAGAGATTTGGAAATAGATTCCTGTATTTTTCAAGCTATACAAAGGTTCTAAGAATGACAGCTTATGTTCTCAGATTCTTCAACAATATTAAGAAAAACTCTCCTAAGTTAGTCAATTCCCTTTCATGTGAGGATATTGAAAAAGCAGAGGAGACTGATAAAAATCATGCAGTCAGAATAGCCCTCTGAAATACGTGAAAAGTATAAGGATACTTTACAGTTTTTCGAAGAAAATGGCATACAGAAAGTTCAAACAAGACTAATTCTCAGTCAAGTTCCAGAGGACTTTACGCATTCAACAGTTCTACCAGACCACCCTCTTCTGGAAAGACTGGTTTTGCATATTCATAGATCCTTAATGCATGCTGGGGTATTAACGACCTTTGCTCATTTAAGAGATAAATTCTGGATTCCCAAGGGTCGGAGAGTTATAAGAGCAATTTTACGACAGTACATAAAATGCAAAAGGTTAACATCTGGGAAAGTTAATCTAGATCCAGCTCCTTTACCTCCGGACAGAATACACAGAGTTGTAGAATTTCAAATAACTGGCGCGGATCTGGCCGGTCCGCTTTCCTCACGTGGTGGAAGCAAAGCGTGGATAGTTCTATTCACGTGTGCGGTATATCGAGCAGTCCATCTGGAACTAGTTTCATCTCTCTCTACCGAATCGTTTATGCAAGCTTTGAGAAGATTCTGGGCTAGAAGAGGAAGAGGTTCAACGTTATACACAGATAATGGTACGAACTTTGTGGGAGCAGCAAATGCCGTGAAATCTTTGGATTGGGACTTCATTCAAACTGAGTGTTCTTTAATGAAAATAAAATGGATGTTTAGCCCCCCTTCCGCCCCATGGTACGGTGGATTTTGGGAAAGGATGGTCCGCAGTATTAAAGAACTTCTCCGAAAATGTTTGGGCAAAGCTTGCGTAACGTATGAATAAATGTTGACTTTACTCTACGATTGTGGGGCTACAATAAATGGGCAACCACTAACATATATGTCAGACAATCCCAAGGAGTTTAAACCACTTACACCAGCTCATTTTATCCTAGATATAAAAGAAAGAGAAACATTTGATTTGGATCTGATTGATTCTCAGCATATATTGAAACGGGTACGTTACCTTCATACCCTACGATCAAATTTACGCAAACATTTCTACAAAGAATACCTAGGAGAGTTAGTAAGAAGTCCTAAAGTAGCTTCAAGAAGAAAGATGATTTCTCCGGGAGAAATTGTCATCGTTGAATCAAAGAACCAAACCGAATGAATTGGTCTTTGGCTCAAGTGATCGAATTGTTTCCTGGGAAGGACGGTGTGGAACGTGTGGCCAAGTTGCGCCTAGCCAGTGGTGAAATCATACGACCGCTTCAACGAATTTATCCTCTGGAGCTTAGTGCTAGTGATCATATCAGCAAGGACCACCAAGGAACTGAATTTTCTGCACAAAACCCGGCCCCTACTGCAGTTGATGTTCTCGTGGAAGGAAATAAATCTCGATATGGCCGTCCATTAATTCCTGTAAAAAGACTGAATTTGTTAACTGGTCTAATCTTTACTTTTATAATCTCATGTATACGACTGTTTATTTTTTTTTTATCTAAATGTGTTATAATTTTGCTTGTGTTTTGTATTGCTTTAAAGTGTTTGCATGCAATACAAAAGGTGGGAGAATGTTGCCACTCATCTTGTATTTCCCACTTCCTGTTTCCCTTTCTAACTAATTAAATTGTTATTGAGTTAAAAGAACTGCAACGAAGAAAAATTGTGATTTAGAATTCCATCCATATTTATGTAGCTGATAGTTCCATTTTTCCTGATGTTAAATAAAAAGTGTTTTTTTATAAGTCAGAAAGTCTTCAGTCATAACATTTAATTTTTTATGATGTAAATGCTTGTGCATCAATGCTGTATTAATCAATGCTTCAAATAATCCATATACATTGTATATTAAAGATTATGTTATATACCAGCAAAAACTGTATTTTATTCCCATTATTATTATCCCTCAATAAAAATACGATGGGGAATGCATCCTTCTATATTTCCAACGAAAGTTTTGGATATAATCATTAGGAATTTTTATATTTTGTAAATATTAATAGTATCTTTTATTTTCCAAATATTTTTTTTTAATTTATGGAAGCAATTTGAAAGATTTGTGTTATTCTGATTTCGTGTTAAAAATGTAGCTTATTTTTAATAATAACTTAGAATTTTTATGGCATGTCAAAGAAAATGGACTTCCAGGGTTTTGTCATACGACTTAGAAAAATTTCTGTTATTTCATAATTTTAGCAATAACAATTCGTCTTCTGAAGTATGGTGATCGTACACTATTATTAAGGACACAAAGTAAATTACTCTAATGCTATACAGTCTGTTTTCGTCTGTACTACATTGCCAACCATGTAGTTCTATAAGTAAGATTGTCTGAAAATTTTAATTATTTGATTTGTGTATAGTTATTACAAATACTGTCTGTTATTATCATATTACTATAGTCAATGGGACTAGACCATTTTTTTGTATATTTCTATCATTTCCTATCTTATATTTACAAAATAATTAAGATTTGAGTAGTCGTTTAGTTTAAATGAATCATTAATCATTAATTAATTTAAACGAATCATTAATGAATAATAAATGAACCATTAAGTGGCGTGAATAAAATCTCAAATGTTAAGTTTATTAATTTGATGTAAGAAAAGGTAAACATTTAACTATTCATAGCTGTGAATATGAAATAAATATTTGTAACATATTCATCTATAGAAGAGTATATTACCAAACATAAATGTTTTTAAGAATATATAAATGTTTTAAAGAATAATAACGTTATATAAGAATATATAACACTGAAACATTAGTATTATAATAGCATTACAAATAGACTTCAAGACAGTGACTAAAATAGCAAAATATTACTAAAGGGGACACATATATTTACGATTTGTTGGTTGGTTGAGTGGAGTTTATGTGGCAGAAGGGCAATGTTTGGTCATACTGTGCTAAATATGATGTTATCTAAGCGTATATTGAGAATGAAGTGATTTTTTAAAACAAAGAGAAATACACAAAATATCTAAAAATGTAAACAGTATGAGGTAAAACATTAAAATAATGTAAAAGTGTAGCTCTTAAAATATCAAGAAGTTACAAAACGGTTTTCAAAAAGGTGGAAAAATCTTCGGGAGCAAAAACTTTCTTGAAAAATGTCAGCATAAAAATCTAACCTTTAAAATTTGAGAATTCAGCTGAATGTCAGCTTTTTCTCTTTCGTCTATGTTTGCTAACACCATGGACCACAGTGCACGACATATCTAACGGGTCTAAACGCACCGCCAACACGTGAGGGTTTTGATTGTCCAATGAAAGCAATAAGCAAACAGAGTAGCGAAGGTTCTAGTGAAGAACTGCTTCGCTTGCCGCCTAGAAGCCATGGAGGTGTGGCGGTAGCGTCTCAACTCGTGAGGCTTAAGGTTCGAGACTTGATTCCATTGAAGTGCAATCGTGGAAGGGAGCCTGTCTCAAGCTAAATCAGTCAGTACCGAAGTACTCCCACTGGTGTGGAGAAGGGGATGCCAGTTCAGGTGTCACCCTCGTCGTCTGACGAATGTTCTTCAATAACTGTACATGCTAGGCAGGAACACTCAAAGATCTCCTCAGAATTCCGACAAATGAGAGAACTCTCCGCGGCCAGACTCCTTAATAAACATCGGGGCCTACACCCCCATGCAGCTGCTCTTTTACTCATCACTTCACATCCTTTTTAGAGCAGACAGAACAACCCTACGGTGGTTAGAGACATGACATATTCCAAATTACGAGATCCGTCCAAAATCTCACTAGTGTTGCTTTACAACGTGCTAATATAACCTAACCAAATGAAGCCGTCTTGGGAGGAAGAAGAATAGGAAGAGAGCAGCAGAATTAGGAGAGAAGGAATCTGGAAGGCAGGCCATATCACTGGGGAATCTTGGGGTCTTGACACCCGTCACACCTTAAGAAGGTGGGCATTTAAGGGTCCATGTTTATGACCTGGAAACTTAAATTCCCACCTTCATTAAGATAAATGGGCATTAAGAACTACCGGACTAGTAAATATTAATTATAATAAGGCAAAAAGTCTGACATGATATTTTTTTCGAATAAGTGACATTCATGTGTAATAAGTATATGCACAGGTATTATGCATTAAAACCTCTTATTAAAAAGAGATATAAAAAGAATATACTTGATTGGTATCGAATCTCATTGTTTAAATAGAGATTTTGACTTTTTACTGAGTGTAAAAAGAATATTACATTCTTTGATGAACACGAGGAAAATAATGGCAAAATTTTAATAAGTGAAATGGAGGAATGCATATCTGTTGAAAACTAGATTGAACTAATATGTTGAAATATTAAGAACAATAAAATGCTTGAGAATATTCATAATGTTTATTCTGACCTTTCAGTCAATTTGATTAAATGAGATATTAATTTAAAAAATCTTGTTACAAAATAGGAATAATATCGCAAATTAATGCCAGTGACGTTTTAAATTATAATAAATACTTCTTAATTTTAATTATAATCATAGATTCAAAAGATGAAAGAATGTAATGGTTGTAGAAATTTGCTGGTTATTCGAGAAAATAAAAGATAAATTTTAAAACATTTGGTATATAAAATGAAATTTATTTTCACAATTAAATTAAATTGAGTATTCAAAAGCTATAAAATTTTCAAAAGTGCATTTATTTTGCTAAGCGTTAACTTAGATGGAAACATTTTGCAATTCAAAATAGATTACACGAATATTTGGTTCTCTTATTGAATTTTCAATAAGAGAATTTCAATTTAAAAAATTCATTTGAATTGAATATTTCAATTAAAAAAATCATAATATTAAAATAAGAGTTTCGAAACCTGATTTCATAATTTATATACCGTATTTGTGCAATAATGTTTGGTTAAATGGAAACCAAAACATTTATGTTTGGTAGATGAAATGTAATAACATTTTTTTTAAAGTAACATATTTGCTAGAATGTCATCGCACTTTATTTGCATGCATACAATTTTCCGGGAAATAAGAAGAATGCTGGAGGAGAAATGAAAAACATTTCCAAAACCAATACCTTTCAAAAAATAAACATCTTGGAAACCGGAAATTGATTTTATGAGGAAAAAAAAAACGACCTTCTTTATTCTTTGAATCACAGTGAGACCTCCGAAGATATTCAGTCACACTTGCAAAGGAATAAAAATAGACACATATTTCAAAGGAAAGAAAGCATAAACGCATTTTTCAGGAATTATTTTCAATGTGCTTCAATATGAATAGATTTGCTGATTCACAATCTGTAATGATTCAATTCAGGATTATAAATTAATTAATCACTTATGTCATTTTATTTTACCAGATGAATTAAATTGCTAGATGAAAATGTAGCCCAAATATAAGAAAAGACTTTACAAAGATTCAAACAATAATTTTTCAATAAAAACATAATATTAATACTAATTTTTCTTTACATTCAATTGATCAAATATTCACCAATTGTTAAATTAACTCAAATACTTAATCAAATTAATTTAAATGAATATGAAGCAAAATAATATTTAATAAAATCGATCCACTTAATGATGATTCTGATGAAATGATGTTTAATAAACAATAACATGGTCCAGAATTAAAAGCTTAGTTCAGTTTAGTTATATCAACTTCAACTAAACAAGATTAGGGCTATTTGTGAACATTTGCAGTTGTGAACAGCGCTCAGATGACTACAATGGCATCTGAAACTGATACTCCTTATCTAAACTTCCATTTCATATCATTGGGGTTAAAAAGTATAAAAATATTTACTGCTCCGAAATTTTCAACGAAATGAAGAATTCATATAAATTTCACCTTTTTATCATTTACTTGTATTCTTGTTTAGCTGTAGAAACATTTCTGCAAATAGATTTTAAGTGTAGGTAAACTAATTATTTTCATAACAATTTAATGAAATCATGAAAACTCCAAAAAGATAATAAGACTGACAATTTATAAAATAAATTATAAAAAATATACTTATAAAAATTAATAAATTCATAAATTTATGAAATATTTATAAAATTATTTTTTAATTTATAGTATAAATTGATAAAACCATCATTTAACTTACATTATTTTATAAGCTACTATGAATCACTTTGATGAATGTATGCAACATATAAGAAATTTTATAAACATTCAAGCAATATTTTAAAATAAAAATGGAATATTAAAATTAAAGTTTTTTTTTTTAAATTGAAGCTACAAAATTTTCCTCAAATATCTAAATTAATCAAATAATTTTTAATTAATATATTGTAAAATATTATTTAATGATATTGATTCTATTAGCAAGTATTCTATCGAAAATACGTTTTGTTTTTCGGTTCATATAATCTGCATTTCAATAAAGAATAATTTATATTCATTCTTCTTAAAGATTACAAATGTGATTATTATAAATTAATTGTTTTATAACAGGCTGGATTTTAAACTGAAAGGGACAATTATTTAAATACTTTAATCTTAATCTTTGATATTCTGAATTAATATTAATCATTTCCTCTATTATTCAATATTAAATATATTAATTAATCCTTATTAAACTAATGTATCCTTTTCTCATCACATTGCCACTTTTATTGAAGAATACAACTACTTACTTTGCTTCCGCTCCTTCGGCCGTAATTTAACTAAAATTGCATTCACGTGATATTTAAAATTAGTCTTCGTCACATACCATGGTGTTTACACAATGTAACGATTAATGATTAAAATGTTATTATTTAGTTCAAACTTCATTATTAATTCTATTTAACTAAGACATATTGTATGATCGTCATTATTATTCTATTGCAAGGAAAATAATTGTAGTAAAGTAACAAAATCGTTTTCTGCAACACTTATCGACAATAATTATGTCGATATATACATATTTCTTATATAAAATAGGAAATATGTATATATTCATCTAAATACGAATTGTAAAAATGAAATATTATCAAGTAAGGAAGATTAAATTTAGTTATTAATGTTTTGAAACCATTGGCAATGCGACATACGCAACTTTTATCTGGAGACCCATCTTATCACCACTCTCAGATGAGCTCTTTTGATATCATTAAAGTTGCAGATAATGATGAGTTGGAATAAAGGATATAAATATAACATGATATCTGCTATAATTTATTCTTCTTATTCAGTAAGCTACTCTTAGTGCGAGAATTTTTTTACTTCTAAAATTATTCTGAATTCAAATCTAATTTTACAACGCCCACTCTGACGTTGTAAAACTCACATACCGTGCATTTTTCTTTATCTCTTATTTGTAGCAAACGTGGTTTGTGTATTCATAGTAGAGATTCAAATGCCATTCTTATTTTTCTAACAAGGAATATGAATATAATCATTTTTTTACAATTTTTAAACATGTATCAGAATTTTCCTTCATCTAATATATTTCTTTTTCTATGTTGAGATTTTATTTTCAATCTATAATTAAGTGGAAACTCAGTATTTAAAAAAATCATATATATAAACTTTTTGCGCCTAAATACAATAGTGAAAACTTACAAACTCAAATGAATCAAATTTTAGCAACGATCTATTATTTACTTGATTAGCTCTAATATATTTCGTAACGTCTTTTCAAAACGTAGAGTACCCATATAAAACCTTGAAAAACATTTCTTCATGTCACTTAAAAATATCGGTTGCATATTTATAAACAACAAATTCAAAAACAAATACAGAAAGTCATTATATCTTAGAAATAAAGCATAAATAATTTCTCTGAAACTAAAATTTTACTAACTACACTAAAAAAGAGTTTTAAAAACTTGTGATTTCCTAAGATTTAATGAACTGACATAAATATTCAGATAAATAACACTGAAGACCTTATTTAACTTTAATGTTTGACTTTGTTTTGCCTTAACGCATTTCCAAAATTTTATAAAAGGTATAATTTATTATGTTCTTTTTTTTAAAAAGAATTAACTATTTAAAGAAGCAACTATTCCAGATATATCAAAATGTATTGGCTAAGTCAGAACTTCTGACGGTAATAACCTTTTTGAAATGTGAGCAATCGCATTTTTCAAATGTGATTTGAAGGAAATCCAGGTTAAACTGAAATTGAGCGCAAAACTTTACTTCCTCAGCCTCGAAAAGCAAAATTTAAAATTGCTGAAAATTTTTCGAATTTCTGCAAAATGGAATGACATTTGCTTATATTTCAGAAATATATTTTTACGGAAATGTTCAGATGTATATTTATTTATTTATTTATTTTTGCTTTTTTTGAAACAATTTTTCACATTTTCACTTGTCGTGCTATAACTCCGATCCAATATAAACTTTAAATTTACATTCCAAGAAATATTCAATATTCAATTTTATAATATATTTATCTTCTTTTTTCCATCATATTTTCTGAATTTAAATTGTCTATTAAGGAAGATGAAAAATTTTAGAATTTTCACAAAAAAAGTAAAAAAAATAATATTTAGAATCGTTTTATTTTCAAATATTTCTATTTTAATTTAATTTTCTATTTTAATTTTAACTTAAATAATCGAAGAAGAAAGTAAACGCTTTAAAATTCGTACCTTATTAATGCAACTGTAAAAATAATATAATTATAGTGTTCTGTTGCTTTTTTAAATTATGAATATCAATAAAATTTATTTTCCTACATAATATTTTATAAGATAATATTCTTCGAAAAAAAAAATAAAACACTGTTCGTATTTTTGTAGCAAAAAAAAAACATTTGTTCTACAGAAGCGTTTTTTATAACACCAAATTTTTTTCAAGAAATTATCACCATTAGATTTATTAAGTATACTTTAATTATCAAACTTTATTGCTTTTCCAAATATCACTATATATGATTTATAACTTAGATCACAAAACTCTCATTTTTTTGTTATTCGTGGAAGAAAAAAGATAGGGATGTATATGGTTAATGCAATAAATCATTTTAAAATTTAATCAGAATTTTCTACAAAATGAATTTTTTTATGCAATTACTTCTCTTTAAAAGCTTTTGTTTCACAAAGATTTGATAGTAAGACTGTGCTGAGATTGTTTTGTGTTTTAGCTCATTGATAATGATATTAAATTACAGTTAATTGAGTATAAAGCGATTCCAACCTATAACCGAAAATAAACCCGTTATAAAACTGTCTCATACTTCTTCAGTTTTCTTCATATTATATTTAAAAGATATAGTGGTACTATATTAATGATAGAAAAATGCTCTTGATACACTTCCAACACGAATTTGCCCCCCTAAATTGTAATGCACAGATAATATTTTATATAAAGTACCGAAAACAACATATATGGCGACGTTGTGAAGTTTTGTTGAGTCATTTATATTATTTTCAACGGAAAATCAGAAAAAAAAATCTTCATTTATGTAGAAACGCCTTTAAATGTCTGGAATGTTAGCGTTGTAGTTTTTTATAATATTTTCAACTGTATTATTAGCGTCTATAATATTGATTCCTCACACTTGTCTAATTCATTTTCGTATTCAATCTATAATAAATAAGAAATTATTTTATTAAATCAGTGTCTTGATGCAATAATTCTGGATTGCTTGCATTTTTATGAAGTTCAATTCATATACTGTTTAAAATCATGCTAACTGTAGATTTCTAAATAATACTAAGATCTAGGAATCTGTATATATTTAATAGTATAGGTTTTGGCACAAGTCCTCCAATTGACACAATTCATTTAGAACTATAGCTGCCGAGAATGTTGTGCGTGCCAATGTAGAGTTTTATAGTATAATGTATAGTCCTATTTTTCCCATAAAATTTATCTCATCAACATCAGAGTTGAGTAAAATAAAAAAAGAGATTTAATGTTTTATAAGCCCTTTTTTTGTTTGTCTTAAATCGTTCATCCACTATGTGAACATAAAACGTGCTCATCGACTGTGGTAACCTCTTTCTAGGATAAATCTAAGCTTGAACAGGTCTAAAAGTCAAGGGGTAGTTAAAGGAAGCCATAAAAGAGATCAGCAAATAGTAAAGGCTTTTTGTTTTATTTTTAAGAAAACCTTAAGGAAAATATGATTCAGTGGCTAAAATGTCAGGCGTGCTTGCATGAGTTAATGTGCTGACATTGATAAAAAGGAAAAAAAAAATGCAGCAAACATTTGCATTTAAATAATTGAATCAATGTGGTATGACTCAGTTAGTTTTGTTACAGTTCATTCTTTTGTATATTTTAGGCAATATTAGGCAAATCTGTGGTCCAAAGCTTCATGGCATTTTATTGGGTATTTTTATTTTTGCTATTTCCCTCTAACATTTATGAATCTCTGGAGCTATTTTTACAATACAAATGTTTTTTTACAAGAGTTAATTAATAAGTTGTTTCGTTAATTGTAGGATTTATATAATAACAAAGCTATTAGATAATACAATCTTGCAATCTTTTTTAATTATTTGATAACAAAATGATTATTAATAAAAATTTTCGTGATTGTTGATAGAAATTAATTGATTGATAGAAATGCATTTCCAATGCAGATATCTGATTTCGGTATATTTCAGCAATGCACCAACAAGAGTTCATATCACTCTGTATTAATATCAAACGTATTCCAATACCTGAAGTTCTTGAAGCTCTCTAGTAATTGAAATCAATATATCATTAATATGTTTGATTAGTATATGTAGCATTGCACAAATATTAGTGAGTATTCAGATAAGCGAGTGTAATTTGAGTATTATCAATCATTCGTATGGCATCATGAATGATGACGACTGTATATGAGACGATTTTCGGCAGAGAATCAAATAATTTTGCTGATAAAACATTTACGATTTATAAATTTATGTGTAGAACAAAAATAATGAAGTTTTTTCAAACATGCCAAGGGCTCATTATTATGTGAAGAAGACACCAATCTGCAAATAAAATATTTAACAGAATAAAAATATTTTCTAGCAGAAGATTTAACTTTATGTAATTATTCCGTTAGCATTAGAAATACATATTTTTTATTAATCAGATTTAATTCTTATTTAAATGATTACGTAGACTTTCAGATTTATTCCTACATTTGCAAAAGTTTCAATGATATTTGTGATCTCGTCTATCCTTTCATTTTCTACACTTTCTTAGTTAATGTTATTAAAAAACTTGAAATTATTATTTTACTTTTTTAAAGGTAAATTCACCATGGCTAGCTACTAAGAAATATATTTTTCCTTTGCAAAGTTCAGCTTTTTTCCATACGAAATATATTTCTGCATAAAGGTATTCCACAGGTATAGCTACTATTTTATTGCTTAAATGAGGAAATGAATGATCCTGATGGCTTTTAGTGTTTTAGTTGATAAATGATTTAATTGTTTAATGATTTTTTACTGCTTTAATTGAAGAGGAGAGAGAAATGTATTTTCTTTTATCAAAATCTTGACATTTTTCATCGAGAAGTTTAAATGGTTAAGAGAAAATATCGACTATTTTTTATTTTAATAAATTATTTAAGACAAGTGAAACAATTTTTGTATTTCTACTCTGAACGAAAAATATATATGAACTTTTATATTGCATTTTATTTTAATTAATTGTGTTTTGGTTTGTCATTATTAACATTAAATTCCTTCCGGAAGTTTTGAGTTCATATTCTGAAGCAATTTTTTACATTAGTTTTAATAATTAAAAATGTAAATTCACCATGTCTCCTAAGGATAATCTTTTTCTTTTGAGAATTTCGATTTTTTTTATGAGAAATATATTTCTACATCAAGGTTTTTCACAGCTAAAGATAATTTCACCTTTTATAACTATAAACTTTACTTAAAATTATTATTTTATTCAATTTAGATCCAAAGCAAAAGTTTTAATGAAAGGAATGTTTTGTGTGGTTTATTTGCTTCCTTGCATTGTTTCAAATAGAAAATGAATACTGTACGCTTAACCAGACAGACTGATTTATTTGACTTTACTTGTGTCTGTTCTGTATGTATATTTTATGACCATACGAAAATATCAGAAAATATGCAAACGTGGTTATAAAATATTATTTTAATTTTTTTTAAATATATTATATTTTGCATTGTGTATATCCTAAAAAAAACAAGGAGGCATTAGAAATTTATTAAATTAAAAAAAGAAGAAAAACACTAAGTAATAATTAGAAAAGGAATTCAAAATTTCTAACACTCTCTTTCAAAATATATAAAAACTCCATTTTTGTTACCTTGCAAAAGGGAATTGATCTGACTTGCTGTCATAAAATTTACTATTATCAGTTACTCCTAAATATAATTTCGTGAAATCATTACAAAAGAAAATGTGCCACCAGACTAAGTTTACAGATCCAGAACACACTACTACATTTTCTTTGTTTTCAGAATATATTGAAAGTTATATATGTAGAATCTGAAGACGTAGTCAACAATAACTTAATTATATAGATAATTAAGCATTAATTAAATGCTGTAAATATCTGAGAGATAGTAAGTAGTATAAGAGTATTAAATGATTTTTTCCCTCTTATTTGTCATCAAGATTTTCCAAGTGTAAATTAGAGAAATGAATGGTAGCATTATTTCATCTTTAAAAAAAATAGCAGTAACGCAGTAAATATTACTCTCCTTGTTGCCTTCGAAACTCCTCCCATCCCGGGGGGTTCTAAGCTTCCTTATTCCTCTTCCCAACTGTGTCTTTACCACTGGTAAGTATTTTGCTACTCAAAACTCATGTTTAATCAATTTCTTAACTCATGGCTCTAAAATTTTAATGCTGACAGTTTTTTTTGTTAATTCTATGACATGTAAAAATTATTCGAAACAATATAAAAAAATAGATTACGGATGAATTTTTAGTGAACAGTTATTCCTTAGAAAGCTTGGTTTTTCAAAATTTGAATTACACATTTAATAATTAATAGAAATTGTGTTAATTTTAGAAAATAAAAAATCGCTGTCAGTACGCATCATAGTATTGCAGAGAATCTTTTTTTATTATAAAATAGTTTTTCAGTCTGCCATTTTACATTTGCGGCAATAGTTTTATTCTTAGACAGCTAAAAATCACTCTGAATATTTCCGTAGCTCTCATGTGCTGAATATATTTTCAAAGTTCTGAATATTTTTAGGATTATAATATTTCTAGTCAGGTATTTTTTGTGTTAGTTAAATGAATTTTTATGCCAAGATGTAATGGCTGATTCAATTAAGACGGATTACACAATCCAAAATTGCTATCAACTTTGGAACTAAAGGTTAAAATTTCATTAGTTTCACATTCTTGTCCTTGAAAAAACTTTTATTCATTAATTTATAAGTTTTAAAAATTGCTAACGAATCTGATTTCGAAATTAATTGTGTCTCCACTGTTTCATTCAAGTGTAATTTAATGTAACTGAATCTTAGTTTTTGAGTTTGGATTTTCAAAGAATGTGCAGTCTCAGAAGTTTTCTCACAGTTTTAATTGATCAGGAAAGGAAAAATGTATTATCCTTAATCGAAATCTTGATATTTTTCAACGAATTTCAAACGGCGAATATTTTTTTTAAATATTTCAGTTAATAAATTATCACAGACATATAAAACAAATTTTTGTATTTCGTCTTTAAATGAAGGAGGATGTATGGATTTTTATATTGTATTTGTATTTAACGAAGTCTACTTTGAATTTTCATTATTAATATAAAATTCTTCTGGAAGTTTTGTGTTGGAAGTTTAAATTTCGAAACATTTATTTTTAGATTAATTCTATCTGTGTGTGAAATATTTGAAAAAATAGACAGAATTATTGAAAAGGATATAATACATGTAGTAAATTTCCATTGTAAGCAAAATTGCTGAAGTTTAAGTCTATCGCTGGAGAAGAAAGAAAAAAATATTATGATATAAACCACAATTTTCTTAGAAAATATTTTATTCAACAGAAAGTTGTAATGGTTGTTGACTAATTTCCAATTGAAATTTCAACCTCAATTGAAAATATATAATAGTCAATTTAGTACGCATGCTTTTTTCAGAAAATATTTGATTAAATAAAAAATTGTAATTGCTACATATAGATTTCTAAATAAATCCATATGCTTGAAATAATGTATTGCATAGTTTTTTAAGCATAATTAATGGATGCTTTGGGAAGGAGCTATTTACTTATCATTAATTTGCAGTGTTATTTAAGAATGAGAGAAATAATTAGTGGTAGCAATATATTGAGATTTCTCAAAAATAAGAAAAATATTATTCTATTGCAATTTTTTTTAATTCTACGGCAAAGTCTTGAGTGAAATATTTATAATTATTAGCTCTAGTATATTTCAAATGTAGTAGTTTTTTTTAGAATAACAAATGAATACTTTTCATATGTTAACATTTATAACGCATACGAAAAAGTAAGTTTTGACATTATAAAAATGCATCCAAGGTGCACAGTTTTAAGTAAGCTTACTTATAGTTTTATGTCATTTGATGGAAATAATCCAATACAAAAAATATTGATTACATTGAAAGTCGGACTATTCTTTAATCACTACAAATAAAAATAGAAAACAATTTGTATAACAATTCTTTGAGAAAATATTTTTTGATCATATTGATTTCCAAAACGAATTTTAGATAGTTTATTAGTTAAAACTCTCATTCTCTATAAATCAATAATAACTGACTGTGTGATGAAACTTTCAGGAATAAGGAAAAACTTGGTGAGAATCTATACCTAACATCTTATAATCTTCAAGTTATTAACAATATATGTCAAAATAATAATTATTTTTATATAAAATATTAATTATTATAATCAAATATCAGTTTCAAATGTTAATTATAATGGTCAAATATCGATGTCAGATATTACATATAAGGATGAAATGTCAATGACAGATATAAGTTAGAATGGTCAAATATTAATTATAACGGTCAAATATCAGTCCCAAATATTAATTAATGGTATAATATTAAACCATAATAATAATAATCCAATAAATAATTCAATTATAAGGATCATTCAATGAAGTCAAAGTTTATTATTTCTTTTAGAGTATCTGAACCTCTTTGGATGACAGCTGCTAAGTTCTGTGTCTTTTAGAAAAATTTTTAAACAAACATGGATATTATATTTGTGTTAAATATACATGCTATTGCTTAAAAAGAAATCAATTTTATCTTTTTAAATCCAATTAATTTATTAATTACAAAAACAGAAGAACCTATTGCTATTTTTTTAACACTCTGTAACAATTTTAGCCGTAAAGTAAAGCCATTTCAGTAACTGCAAATTATTTTTGAAATATCGGCCAAGAACGAAATGGTAAATAATGTTCTCTTCAAAACGATTCCTTTTTCTTTTACTATATCTATTGAAGTTTCATAACAGAGCAAAATAATAAAATACGAGTGAAAGCGAGACAATTTAAAGACAGATATCAGCCTTTATCTTTGATAAGAAAGTGAGAAATACTAGAAATGTCCGTCCATGTTAAAGTCACACAATGTAGTTTAGTTCTGCGAATCAAAGAAATTGCGTTATATCCATGGTCATAAAAACTTCCCAGTATCGAGTCCTTTCCGACTCTCTTTCGCAAAACGGCATTGTCTATTCCTAAAAGCATCGTGGATATAAAGTGCATTACCGAACAGATGTTATTTTTCAACAATTCTCGAAAGCTGTCAATATTGTTTACATTTGAGAATTCAAAGCAAGATATTCTTAAAAAAGAGTTGGAGTTTCGTATTTTTTGTTTCTGTATTTTACTTCATATACGTCGCTATTTCAGTAGAATTTATTTTTGTTTACACAACGTTGAGAGGAATTTAAAGTGACATTTCAGTAATGATTGCTTTTAGATATGTGGAAAGGAGTTCCCATGCGTAAGCAGTCAATTCTTATTCAACTTCCCCAAGGCAGATAATATTTTTTATTTTAAAATAAAATGGTAATTTAAGAGTAAAGTATTATGAAAAAATAAACGAAAACACGGTTTTAATTCATTTTGTTCCATTGTGTTTAAGAAAGCTTTGAAAATAAGGCATAAAACAATATTTTCTTTGTTCGTAATCACCTACACGTAAAAAATATTTGTAATTGTTTAGTTCTAAGATGGTTAATACAACAATGATATTTTCATTACTATAAAAACAATTAATAAAATAACAATTAAATAAATCAGGCCCAAGAGTGTTAATATAATAGTTATACTCTTAGTTCGATTCCGGTTTCCGTAATGGAATTGAACGAAAATATTATTTTTTCAGGTATTAAGCGAAATGGTTTCAATAAAAGAATCCTCGATTTGGATATTTTTTCCTACACTAAAATATTTAATAGCTGATCCTTTCCTTAAATTAAAATTTCAGTAATAGGTGCTCGTAAAATTTTACACTCATCTAGTTTTCATGTGTTTATATAAAATACATCAGGACAAGATTGTGTCTCATTTTATTGCATTACAATCAAGTATGCTTTGAAAATCACTTATAAAAGGATTTATTCACTCGTTCGCAATCATCTAACCTTGTAAATAAATAATTATAATTGCTTATTTCTAAAATGGTCTATACAACAATCATACTTTAATTAATATGCAAATCAGTTGTAATTAGATATTAAAAAATTAAGATCCAAATGTTTTAAAAATTAACCAAAGTTACACTGTTAGAATAGCTAGTTTCTGTTTTATTGTTCAGATTGATTGAAAAATAAATTTCGGGTATTAAGTAAAATGATAAACATTTCTGTTAAAAAAATTTCAGTTAAAATTTTTTAACGGCAAAATAAACAATAACTGATCTTTTTTTCTCAAAATAAAATTTTAGAATTTAATTTAGGTTAATTATAATGTGAATTTTAAAATGTAAATTTCTAAAAAAATTCAAAGTTTAGTAATTAAATATAACATTACATTGTTTTTCTAACATGGTTTATTGATAACTCAAAAATGACTGTCTTATTATTTGTGAAGGAACTGAACATGTTCTTAAAACTAAATATATTATCAAATTCTATAAAAATAGCTCTTTGAGAAACGGTAATAGAAAGATTCCATAAAAATGGCGAGGGCTTCGGTTCTTTTAAAATATGACGTGAATTCTTAGATCTGTTAAAATTTGGAATAATCACCTTGCCGATAGGTGACGCTGTATAAATAAATATAATATAAACAGGAACAACTTAAACGATAGCAAAGTTTTCATTCGCGAACCATGCCATTTTTGATGGAACGACTCAGCGAAAAATATGGATGAATGTGTTCAGATATTTAAAATATTTAGAAAGTTGATAGTAGAATTTTATGATATTTAAATATTGTGATACTGTGAAATGAGATGCAGGCGAAATGGCCCTCATCTCTACTGCTATATGCAAAGAATTAGAATTTGCTTTTATGCGATGGTGGTTGATGCACGGTAATCTCTTAACTAAGTTATCTCGTATGTTAGATTACTTCTTCTGGTGTCACTACAAGTTTTTTAAGTTTCTGAAGGAATCTTTTGTAATATTTTGGCAATTATAGTGACATTTTGTGATACATCAATTATTTCAAGTTGTTTCAGCTTTGAAGGAATAGGTTGCAACGCATGTAGCAATGTTATTTGGGACAAAAATTTTATTCAATTACTTGATTATTCTTTCCTTGTAAGCTACAACATGGTAATATCATATTATTTATTCAACTTTACATTCAGCTATTTTTTCATATAATTATTTTTTTGTTTAGTTGTATATTTACGCATTATTTTTCATTCAAATTGTGCATAGTAAATTTATTTAAGTTAGATATATACTTAGTATGCATTTAAGATTTAGTCAGGTGTAGATTTAGTATGCATTTAAGGTGTAAATTTAGCCATATATATATTTATGCACTATTTTTCATTCAGGTGTTTATTTATGTATTATTTTTTTCATTCTGGACCTTGATCACGTATTATTTTTGTCTAGACATGTATGCGTGTGTTAATTTATTTTTAGAAGTTATTTAATGTCCTTAATACCATAAGACAATGCACAACATTTCCACGACATTGCTAATTTCTAAATTTGAACAATATAGTAATGTTAGGCATTTTATGCAAATACGGCGTGTTTATTTTTCAAAAAGACTATAATTTTATAGGCTCTCCCCTTTCGAATTTTTGACGTCGTTTTATTTCATCACGGGGAGGAACACATTATATGCAAGCAGGAGCAACGATCACAAACACAACACAGAGCGAAATGAGATAAAGCTGAGGAAAATTTTATCATTCTTATACAATATAAGATACTGATAGGGAAGATAATTTTTACAGTGCTATACATTGATATTTAAAAAGGATTTTCTCTACACGCGCTCGAACCAGGATAGGGAAACACATAGTTTTTTTTAAAAAAAATGAGCCAAGTCAGCGGTATTTTGTCCTTTCACACGGAATGTTTCACCACGGGGCTTTTAGGCGATTCCCCAATTTTATAAAGCTTCTGTTGAAATAATTAAATAGAAAAAAAGTAAATATGAACAGAAAATTAGAGAATTAATTAGAATGAAGTTAACATGGACTAATTAAGCCAAAAATTAATTCAATTTAAATTACCTTTTTTAAAATGTCATTGTTTATTCTCAAATTCGGAAATTTTCCATGCTTTTGCGCTTGCGCCAAAAAAGAGTGAAAGGAGGAGATTTTTGTATTATTCAAAGGGGTGTCCTCAGATTATTTGCTGATGTAAGAGGCATAATAACATCCCATTTTTGCTGAAGGGCAATATATAGGAAAGATTATTGCATTCATGAATGGGGAAATGAAAGTAAAGTGACATCTATTGATAACATTTTGAATTTTTTCTTTCTGCATACCCTTCTCTCTTTCTTTTACAATATTCTTTTTTCAAATTTCGAGTAATTCTGATTAAGGATACTTTTTAGAGCTTTTTTAAAATTATTCATTTATAATTTTCCTATAAATTTATTTAGTTATAATCTCCCTATAAATTTGAAATATATAATGGATTATTAAAAATTTCGGATAGTAAAAAATTTTTTATTTTTATTGCATGTCGTGACATATGGCGCTTTACAAACCCATTGACAGTTATTTGCCATAGATTTAAGCCGAGTGAGCGTCTCTTGGATTTTCAGTACCACCAACTAGGGTCAAGAGTACAACTTAGCTGTATCTTGCATGATATTATCTTTGTCCAAACCCTTTCTTATCGTTATCCAGACACCCCACGGGTAGAGCACAGGAAAAGAAAAAAAAAATGCCTGATCCGGGACTCGAACCCTGGACGCCCAACTAGCGGGGAAGACGCGCTTTCCTATGTCAGGGCACCAGCATTGGTCTCAAGTAACATGCTTAAATTCCCGGTTTTTTTAATACTAATTTATAAAAAAGGATTCTAGAATAATTCTAGTGAATCAAAATGCAAATATATATATCGGTATTCCATAAATTTCAATTCTGAAATAAATGTTATCATCTAAATTTGGATAACCCCTACCTACATTTAAAAATAAACAAGACTTTGTAAATTGGGCTGATTGAAATGAGAGCAAGAGAAATATTTTATTAATTGGCATTTTTATACATAAATGAGATGGATGTATAAATTTTTTAAAAGAATTTTACTTCCATTTTTCACAATTTCTAAAGGGATTTTATACAACTGCCTAACATGTTTCATGATTATTTGTAACTAGAAATACAAGCTTATGTGCAGTACCTTTGGATGTAAATGATTTTTCATGTTTTGGGGAATATTCTGTATAGCTACAAAACATTGTTAAAATATTTATAAAATCCATTAAAATATTATTTATTTTTATTGTTTTTATATTAAAATATAATTTCTCAAGATGGTTGAAAAAACTTAGTTCAGCGTATTCTTCAAAAATAAAAATGGCTTGTTCTTTTGGTAGTATGTGAGGTGTATCTGTATTAATACACAGCTACCGCATGATACATAATTCAAAATGGAAATTTCGCTTTGGTTAGAATTAGGAAATTAACGAGAATAACGAAGTTTATTCAATTATTAGAGAGAACAAATTGTGTATCTTTAGAATGTAGTAGATATTCCGAGTAGATTCTATAATAATGCATTCTGAATGACAAAGCTGAAAGTTATGTAATTAAAAATTAAAAAAACACTGGTTTAATAAATTTGATTAGCGCTATCCATGGAATTGGATTATAAGTTAATCATATTTAATTAAAGAAAACATATTTTTAAAAAATTATACAAAGACCACGCTTTCATTATTCCATTTCATATGTGCATCATTTTCGATTGTTCGATTTAGAAAAGCCACCTTAATTTTTTTTTAAAAAAAAGATGAATTGGAAACGTTCAAAAAATGCCGTCATGGTTAATAATAAATATTTAATGCGATAACGAGGTATTTATGTAATAAGATAATCAGTATGTTAATTGTGAACTTTACTAAATGTTTAAAATGAGTACTGATAAATAATATCAAACAAAGCAATTTTGATTACACACTTTTTGTATGTTATTATTGTACTAACAGAAGGAATTATGCATTTTAATTAATTTTTACCGCTAAATTAGTGAAAATTGCTTCAAATTTCCTTATTTAAATAAATTGTATAACAAAATAATACAATAAAATTAAAGCAACCTCATGAAAGCTGATTTAGATTTTAACTATTTTTTTAAAGAATTATGGTTTAGTAAGTACAAGGTAAGACTGAATTGATTTGCTCAATTCATTTTAATTATTATTAGTATGAAGACAGATATTTCAGAAAGAACTGTATAGAAAAAAATTAATTCTTTCAACTTGTTAAGACATGACTGTGAAACTTTAAAATATCTTGTTATTTGAGGGATTCATTCAAAAACATTTTGTTTCATTTGTCACCATAACCTTTAAATGATTAAAAATCAATAATGCGATGATTATTATTTTTCAAACCAGTTTTATGACCTTTAGAAGATAAGAAATTGTTTGGCTTTAAAGTAAACATTTAAGTAAATTTCATATTTTCTGAAAGTTGAACTTTTGTTTAAAGTATATACTATAATTATTCAGATTACTTTTTATAGAATTGTTGCAGTTTTTTTGGAATTTCAATAATTTTTTTATTTATCATTAAAATTTAATAAATTTACACGATATAAAATTCATTAAAAAATTGGCCTAATTAAAGATGATTAAAAATGAAAAAATAATTAAATATTTAATTTGCAACGAAATGAATGAAAATGTATATTTTATAGTTCAGATACTGTTAGCCGGTGAATTAACATTGTTCTAATTTCGCCTGTGATTAAACTGGGTACGATTCACAACACATTAGATTTCGCTTTCACCTTACACCAATCATGAGTTGAAACCTCTGTAATGTTATAGAAACTTTCGAAGAATAATTCCCTGTAGCAAAGCTAGGAGATTTTTAAAATGCTTAAAATTGATTTCAATGCAAGGTTAACTGGACGCTTTGTGATTTCTCTAATGAAAGGAAACATTAGCACCACTACTGTAAAAATGAGGAAACATCATCGTCTCACATTAAGAGAGTTATTAGAAACACATAACATTTCATCGCTTACCACTTAGGCTTACTCACATAACGACTCTTTAAGGTACTTGTGTGTGATCGAAAAGATCGCTCATCATTATATATCCAAATACGACGTCAAAAATATTCTCCTCTCACCAAATAGTCCGGATTTAGCATCGTATGACTTTTCACACTAATCTAAAGAATCATCTAAATGATAAGCAATTTCTGTCATTAATGGAAATAGTATAAGTTGTGGAGGTAATTTTAGAACAAGAAAACAGCTTTAAGAATATGTTGGGAAAACTGAAAAAAAAAATATCGATAAATGTAAGACCTTTTAGTAAAGGAACTTCAAATTTTAAAGGATAAGTAGGTAATTTTTTTCTTTATCATTTTTCATTGAAATGTCTATGCATAATAATACAAATATAGCGCTAAGAAAGCTTTATTCCTGTTTTAATTCAATATTCTTTAAAAATATATTGTATTTTAGTTCATTATATATTTTGGATAGAATTGATTATTAGTATCCAATGTAAATATATAAAGCAAAAAATTCAAACATATATACTTCCCAAATAGACTATTCATAGAATGATACAAGTTGCTTTCTTCTAATGATTCACGGAAAATTTCTTGAAAATTTTTGTTTATTAACTTCTACCCTACCAATCATTAATCTGAAAACATTTCTTTATAATTCATTGAAATATTGATTTAGTCAACATGAAAGATATTTAAAAAAATTGTGTCATGTTTAATTTATTGGATTCTTCATCTTTCAAATATAAATGGTATATTATTTTACAACATTGAAGAGAATACTCATTGTCCATTTACAACCATCTAATGTTTCATCATTATTATTGATAATAATAATTCTTTAAACAACAACCTATCAACACAAATTCATCTTTTTTGGTAAATTTTAACTAATTCCTTTTCCTAACGTTCATAGTAAGAGAATACGAAATCTAGACTTTTACTGAAGATGAAATCCATTTCTCTTCACAAAACAGGTGAAAAAATATCTATTAATTTATGGTTTATATACTAAGTAAATAATAAACACGTCCCTGTGTTAAATACGCCTAAAATAGATACTTGGGAATTACTTTGAATACACTTCCATCTGTCTGCCCCTCAGGTATGGCGATAAGAGGCTTCCAGTGTGGTGGTTGGTTCACGCTATCTCGGTAGTTATAAAAATGGTACTAAGTACCTTTCATCTGTCAGTGTTAGGACTTCCTTCCCACTACGAAGGTTATATCGTACCCGTTGATGATCATGGTGTAACATAAGGGTTCAATTGCAATTACCGCTATTTATACTGTACCTAGTTATCAACATTTTCCATTGTACCTAGGGGTAGAAAGGAGTAAATTTTTATGGTGACATTGGATATATAATCAATCATAACGAGCATAAAATGGAGCTACATTTTTTCCACACGCTTTTTTTTATAAATTCAAAGTAAACTAGATTGATTCCAGGAAACATTTTGTTCGATTAATTTATGAAAACCTTGTAGTGGTATCTTAATTATTCAGTAACAGTCATTAAACATTGACGATTACTTTTGTCTAGATGATATGTTAAGCGACTGCAAATCATAAGATCGCAAGTTCAACTATCACATTGGCGTGACTGCACAATATAAAAAATGTCAAATTGGTGACCACGGACGTGAAATGAACACGCTCTCCGCTCGTCATAACGCTTAGCTCTATCGAAACACTCTCTTGACTCACCATATTGTTTGGCACTACCGAACAAAGCTCTTCGCTTCGCTCGCTATAATGCTTGGCGCTACCGAAATACGCTCCCCGTCTGCCATAACGCTTGGCACCATAAAATCGTTCATCTCACCACAGACTGGTGGAGTTATATTGTAATTGTATCGTAATAAGACAGTAAGAGCCCCTAAACATTGGTGATCATTTGAGTCGAATGGATATGTTACGCAGCTGCAAATCATTAGGTGGCAATCCTTGGCGGAATTCAATCTCCACATTTGCATAACTCCACAATATAAAAACCTCTACAACCTTAGCAAAATCGTGATTCATAGATTTATTTGATAACAAGAATTAGAACTTAATTTTGATTTATATGCTTACTTGTTGCACCTCTAAATTATTCTTTTTTAGTATTTTAATAACAAATTATTTTGCTTCAATGATACTGAGAGGCAAAAATATCATATGCATTAAAGTTTGAAATAGTAAGACACGTCAACTGAATCCTAAGGCAAACATGCTATCTCCTTTCATACCAGTGGGATGTACAGATTTGTAAGAATGGTAGTGGGGGAGAAGGGGCGATTCAAGCTGTGGAATCTCAATGTTCTCCAAGACCAAACGTCGCCGAAAAAAAATAAACAACCGAGAAGCCGGAAATTGATTTTCTGGGTGAAAAACGGCTCCCCTTTCTTCTGTGAACCAGTGTTCGATTTCTGAATGGTATTCACTCGTGTCAATCATACAATGGGATGTGTGAGGGCTCGAGGCAGAAAGAGAAGAAGTAGAAGCTTTTCTCTGAAGTTCACCGCATTCTCCATTCTCTAAACTGTGATTCCGCATGAATAAAATAAGTAGGCCGAACTATTTTTTTTTCTTTTTCTTTCCTTGGTGTTAAATCTCACGTATGTTGCTTCTACTCAAAAATAACTCACGGTTTGCAGAAATGTCAGACATATTTATATTTCAAGGACATAATAGCTTTGTGATGCAGATAAAATTAAATATTCTTCAGACTTTGACATAAATACATAATCTACTTTGAATATTTTATGTTATGGTATAGTGATAGAAAGTTTAATAATATATAAAAAATGAAGTATTCAGACATTGTTGCGAAGATTTATGAACTCAAATATTATTTTACACATTTTAGATTATTTATTTTCTTGAAGTATTTGGAAATACGTTCCTATTTTGTTGGTATAAAATATTATGAATCAATATTAATAAATAACTAACATATTAAACGATGATAGTAAAAATGACGAGCTAATGAAAGCTTCGATACGATGCTTCAGAAGATCAACTTTTTTTTTTATATTGTTAAGGTATTTTTTAACATAGTCCTTAAAATCAACGGATTCACATATAATGAGTGTCTTATGTAACAAAGTCAGCAGGTCTCAATAACAGATGACGACTTTTGTTAAAAGGAAGACACTAATAACAAATCACAGCAATGGCGTACACAACAGCATGCTACATTACTCTTATAAAAATAATTGTCAACAAGAAGTATTAAGTAATAGCAACAATCACAGCACACACAAACGGCCTAACAAAACTCAGCAGAAATTAATGTAGCTATTCTCTAAGGTCTCTACAAACTCCCGCTATTTTAAACTGTATTATCGCTTTACCTGAATCCAACTGCCGATTCACTACTTTACGACAAATTACATTCGACACGACTTGCTGCTTCAAAAATAAACCCAGCTCAATGCTTGCATTTCACTTGACTAATCCAAACTCACTCAGATTAGCTATATAACTTAATATCAAATACACAAATGTCTTCAGCTTGGACACTGTCAGCCTTTTATAGTTGTCGAAGGAAAGATAAGATTCTAGAAAAATCCAACATTTCTTAACTCCTTTTGGGCCCATACCTACCATTCTCGAAGATTTCATATATCATCCATTTTGTCTCGCATGTCAAAAAATTCGTCGGCAAATAGTAGCCAAGTCCAAGGGTTACTTATCAGCATCCAATAAAACTTATCGCCAAACAGTTTTTCTTACGATGACACCAGCTTTGCTTGGAATGTATATTTGAGACGATTTTAATTTCGTTAAGCATTTTTAAATGATTTTCTATTTTATATTTATGAATTACTTTAAAACATTGAATTGTTACAATAAAAAATGACATGAAAATATACAATTATGTAATGTATTAGTTGTGAAATTTTGATATTAATTTTATGTACTTAGCATTATCAACTCTAAGTCCTTGCAATTTCATTCATCTTCGGACATTCCGAAGTATCTTTCATGGTATAACACTATATTAGCAATTATTTTAAAAACAATTCTAGTTTTACAATCAGAAAATCTAAAAACCATGAACACAAAAGAAATATTTTAAATTCTCTTTTGAAAATAAGGAATTGGAATTGATATAATTTTAATTGTGGACAAATAGATCTATATTGATAAGAAAAAAATGAGAAGAGTCAAATATAATAAAGAAATAGTGTACGAAAATTAGGGTGAAATTGAAAATCAATATCTATTGTTCAGCAAAAGAATTTCTAACTTCTGACCAATAGAATATAATAAAGATTTGGGCTTTAATAGACTGTTTGATTATTGTAGGCATCTCTTTTATCAATTTTTTTTCTTTCTGTGAGTAATGAAGTTAATATGACACAGTTTACTGAAAGATTTTAGTCTCTCTTTTTTTTTTTTTTTTTAGATTAGTCGGGGAAAGTGGGTTTTATCTAACTTTTTAAAAATCAAAATTTAATTTTTTTAATGTTGTTTATTTGTGAATGCACATAGATTATCTCCAGTGATCTCAATATCAGATATATTTTTCTTCAAATACATATCTGCTTTCATCAAAAGAATATATCAAAAGATCACCTGATCCTTTTACCAGAGAGTCAGGAACACTTAATTTAAATAATCTGTCCAATAGTCAGCCTGATTTACGCCAATTTTTATTACTCTAGTTTTATTTTTTCATCAAATGTACTGGAAACACCCAGTTGGCAGACAGGTATTAGCCGGAAAATTATAATATTAAAAGTCTAGCTGAGATAATTACTTTTTTAAACTAGCTTACGAGACATATTGAATAGGCAATTTACATCCATTTTAATAAATAGATACTTGTAGCTTCAGCAAAATTGCTGTGAGTGTATTGTTTCAGATTTGAAGTCATACAGAAGATATGGATATAGTTAAATCTGATTTATGTTAAATATGATATTCTGCATTCTACCCAAACTTGAAGTAGCAATATACATCAGAAGAATCAGTCCTCTGACAGTGATTCAATATTATAAGATTTATTCCTATATAGCTAACACTTTGTTTTTACGTAGAGCAACTATACAACTAAAGCAATTCCCACCTAACAATCATTTGGGCATCCGAAATTTTCAACACCATCTCTTTTCATAGAAGTTTCCACAAATCTCTTTTACTGTCACTTCCTATACTGATTTCTTCTGATTTACTAGTACTTATTTACTGATTCCTAGTGTCTTTCTTTCTTGTTAATTTCATATTATTGTTTCATTTTCAACTGCCTTTTGACAAATGCTAGACTATATTTCAAAACAATGGCTAGATAATGATTTAAATAAAAACAATTCAAAGGTAATTCAAAGTAAGGAAATGCCATTAAAAATAAGCTTTAAAATTTACGATTGTATTCGATATTTTCTTCCTATTAATTTCCAGAAAATACTTCTTTTGATATTTTGCATATTTATATCTTGTCAACTGAATCTTGTTAAACTTATCAAATTATAGAAATTCATTCTTCAAGTTTCACTTTGAAAAATATTGGAAACATTTTTTTGCCCAAAAATGGGCAGGCACAGAATAAATAAGAATATTTCGATTTGAATCTTTTTTCATCAGCAGCAAGCTGGAAGGATTTGTATTCTAGCAGACATATGGAAACGAAAAATCCATAATGCATGCCCCACCAAATAGTTTGGGATTAAACGAGCAAATTTTGAAATTTACTGGAGGCAAAATGCAATGTATTTCTTTTGCAGCTTGTTTACCTGAATGAAATCCGGAGTAGTTATTTTATCTCGCGCAGCTGCTGTACATTTCTACTGATAAGTCTAGTAAATAAGATTTATGAAGTTTAAATAGATACTTACAAAATGTTTGATTCGTTTTTTATATGAAACTATATTTACAGGGGATGCGTTGGTTTATTTCCTTCATAGGAAACTTACTGGCTTCTTTATTCATTATTGTCTCAGATAGTTTCCCTATCAGAACAAAATAATCAACAATATTGTTCCAATATTTTCACAATATTTCCCTGCATTCAGAATATCGAACAACATCGTGAAAAAATATGTTATTCAATGTATTGTGCTGATAAGCCAAAATATATATACTTTGAATTTTTTTACCAGGGTAGAAATCCGTATAGTTGTTGTATCATGTACAACTGCTGTACATTTCAATTGATTTCTCAATTAATTAAATAAAAAGAAGTAATAATTAAGCTATTTAGATTGTTAAGACATAAATATATAATAATACTAGTAACAAACAAATATACTAAGCAATAAGTTAGGTACTTCCCACATGTTTTATTAGATTTTTTAAACGAAACTATATTTCCAATAAATAAATTGACTTATGTTTTTAGAAGAATGTTACATATTTTCTTTGTTATTTTCTTAGATAATTTCTTGTTATTTTCTTAGGTAAAAGGAGAAAATACTAGAAAATACTGTTTCAATATTTTCCCAATATTGCTCGGTAATCCAAATATCAAACAATAGTATGGCAATTACTTATAATATCCTGTGCTAACAGAGTTACACATTTGTACATTGAATTATACCTGGTTATGGATTTAGTAATTCTTTTTAATAAATTAATTATTTTTAGTCACTTTTTTATGCGCAGCTGCTGTACATTTTGATTAATTAAGTCCGATACATAAAATTAGAAATATTTAAATAGTAACTCCCAAAATATTTGATTCGTTTTTTACAAAAGAAGAATGGATCTATATTTACGAAAGAAGTGTTGCTAACTTCTTTTACAGGAAGTTATACAATTACTGGTTTCTTATGTTATTATCTAATATAATTCACTTTTAAGGACAAATAACTTGCAGGTGAATAATACTATCCTTATATTTTCACAGTATTGGATAATAATCAGAATATCAGACAGCAATATTCTGGCTATTTTCTTATGCTAATAGAATTAAACATATGTGCTTTGAGTTATTCCTGTGCATATATTTAAAATTTTTGTATTTAATTTATCTTTACAACAATGCTGATTTGGTAGGCAGTTAGACATTTTAATGTTTTAGTGGCTGTTTGAAGATTTGAAGGACTTTGGTGTAACAGTTCTGGGCATAATTAACATAAGTAGTAAATTTACCTTGTAGAATTTTTACATGTCAGCTTCGAATATTCTTGGCCAATGTGCTTTTGAAGATAATTTTACGTTTAGAAAAGCTATCCACATTTCTAATATAAATGATATTCATATTTAACCCTTTTACCAGAAAATTTACTTATCAAATTTTAATAATACCTATGGAATGCCATCATGATTTTTACAGATAAATGATGCCACGTTATGGTATTTAATAAAGAATGTCTGAAACTATTAATAAGTAATTTTTATTGTTTATACCATGGAAACATTAAAATCTTGTTTCTATCTAAGTGACAAGCGACATTAATTCCACTTATATCATATCATATACTAATGAAGCAAACTATATCAAAATTTAGATATTTCTGTAAATGTTAGATCACTTTGTCCAGATATTCTTTAATTTCTCGAAATCGTATAATATGAAGATGCGTGTCAATGAAAATATGTCAACATGATAACAGATTATTGCAGGCTGTTACAAATAGACAATGCCTGCAAAGTTTGCATGAGACTAAGTGGCAAAAGAACTCTTGAGGTAAAGAAAAAAAAATGTTACTATGAGCATTTGTAACTTCTTGCTTATACTTAACAATTATCTGAATTGGAATATAAATGTAATTCATATAAATTAATTAAATCAAAAAACAAAATTTAGATATTTCAAATATTCTTAGAAAAAATTAATGCACTTAGCAAAAAAAAAAAAAAAAAAAAGGCTTGTAAGGTTTATGCAATAAGATAGAAGTAAATGAATTTCATATTTAGAATCAACACTCTTAATCACACAAATATCAAATATTTAAACTAAAATAATTTTCAGAGAATACTTTCAACAGGCCTAAAAACTATTTCTCAGCAACTCTATATTGAATAGAGATTATAAACATGCAAAGGACAAAGATAGGAAACTCAACTGTTACCTGGTATACTGAATGAATATATTTAATATAAAACGTTTTACTTAAAATGATCATTGTAAACTATAAAGAATGATATTTATTATTTTTCAAAAGCATTCAAATAAATATAAGAATCTTTTATCTTCAAAAATAGTATAAGCACATGCTGCCTGAACAGCATGCATGTATGTAAGAATCGACTCCATTTGTCTTGATGCATTGTAAAAAAATGAAAAATGACTCTTGCTTCTGAATAATAAAAATAAAATATTTTGTTCTAAAATATGATATTCAGAGTTTTATTGACATAAAAGCACTGTTTGGAATTCTGGTAATATTAAGAATATAGAAAACTTCTAGTAAAATTCACTTCCTTTTCCCATACCTCCAGCCCTTGTATTTTTATTTGAATGACTAACATAAATGACACTCAGAATTTTTTTTCTCCATAGAAGAACGGAAAAACATTTTTCTCTGGAATTCAATTTTCTGCAAGCAAATTTACTTTCCTAGTAACAACGGTTCATAAAGAAAAGAGTCTCTTGTAGTATTGTAAAGCCTGAACTCCAACTAACAGTTTTGAATAAAAAAATAAATTGAAATACATAAGTATACTATGTAACAAGATAGTTCCCCTATTTTTTCTTTAATATGAGTAATATTTTCTTTTTCGAAATTTCTCTTCTGATCAGGAAGATGAAAAACAGAAAATTATCATATTATGTGCTATATTTAAACTCTTTATATGTAAATTATCCTTTTTAAATGTATTTTAATAAATATATAATATATTTATGAATACACTTCTACAACATTTCTCTCTCTCTCTCTGCATATATATATATATATATATATATATACCGGGTGGCCAGAAATAAAACACCCCTACTCTGACCTCCCTGGATATCGAACTACTCAGTGTAAAGGCTTGAAAATTTGTGGACATACTATTCAAAAAATGGGGAAACGGATTTCACGAAAAAAAAATTTAGTTCCAGAAATCACCGATAGGTGGCGCTGTACCACTGGACGTATGCTGAAAAGACACAAAAACACGTTTTAAACACATTTTATTTGAAAGTACCAAGCATACATGAAACAAGGACGTTATCGATGCAGGGAATGCTGCTCAATATGGTTCCCTTCCTGAAGATGTAAAATGTGAAGTCTGTGGACAGCTTGTTCAACTGCGGATCGTAACTGGTCATCTGAGATGCTTCTCACATGCAGACTGATACTCTCTTTCAAATCTGCCAAGGTTATCAGACGTTCTCGATAAACAAGGTTTTTTAAGTGTCCCCAAAGCCAAAAATCACACGGATTAAGATCCGGTGAACGAGATGGCCAAGTTGTCGGAAACGCGCGACTGATTATTCTGTCAGTGGTGAAATGTTGGCGAAGAAACTGTTGCACAGGGAGTCCAATGTGTGGAGGTGCTCCATCTTGCATAAAAGTAATGGTGTCAAGGCATTGGCGCTGCTGCAAATGGGGTACAACAAATGTTTCGAGCATCCTTTTGTACCTGTTGACCGTCACGGTACATGTCTCAAGGCCATTGGAAGTAACGTCTTCGAAAAAGAACGGTCCAAGGATGAATGTGGCTGTGAATCCACACCAGACTGTAACTTTCGGTGAGTGGAGTGGAATCTCTTGGAAGGTACGAGGGTTTGTCGTGTCCCATATGCGACAGTTATGGGTGTTCACTGTTCCACTGAGGTGGAAATGAGCCTCATCGCTCCACAGAATCTGCCACGGCCACGATGCATCCACTTCAACTCTAGCAAGAAATGTCAATGCAAAGGTCAGTCGCATCTCCCTGTCTGTGGCCAGCAATTGTTGATTAGGGCGGATTTTGTACGGGAAACAATGCACCATTTTTCTGAGTACGTTCCACACTGTGCTATAGGGAACACCCAAGTGTCGTGACACTGCACGTGCACTACTGCAGCCTAAAACATTATCCATTGACTGTTCAACAATACCGGTGGCAACATCTTCAACGACATCTGAACGAACCGGTTTGCGTCCTCGACCAGGCTGAACTCCAAGATGTCCAGTTTCCTCGAATCGAGCGATCATTCTCCTGAGAGCTTGTGGAAGCAATGGTCCCTTACGCAAATCCTTAAGTCGGCGAAACTCTCGAAGTGCTGCTGGAGCATTTCCTTTATTCTCGTAAAACAACTTCACAAGCAAAGCGCGTTCTGGCAGCGTGACAGCCATCACTAATAAGAATGACATTCCCCACCTTTTAACTTCTTTTATACCCAGAACATGGCTTCTAACCATGCTTTATGCAAATTTTTCTGGTTACAGTATGAAATTGCAGTTACAACGGGAGTTCTAGCTTCTTTACTATTTTTATTTTCCATAAGGGGCAGAAAAATTAAAAAGGAAGCATGGAAGCATTCCATTCCGCATAAACATTTTAATTTTTATTATTATTTGTGTCTTTTGATCATAGTTCCAGTTGTGCAGCGCCACCTATCGGTGATTTCAGGAACTAATTTTTTTTCGTGAAATCCGTTTCCCCATATTTTGAATAGTATGTGTACAAAATTTTGAGCCTTTACACTGAGTAGTTCGATATCCATGGAGGTCAGAGTAGGGGTGTTTTATTTCTGGCCACCTTGTATATAATATTTATAAACATACTACTAAAATATATTCATAAACATTTATGAATATTTTTATTCTGTAATGTATACAGTATACGAATCTCTTTAATTTCCATTTTTTATCAAGCAGTGTGTGTTAAGAGTAAATATCACAATGAATGAAATTCAAAGAAAAAAATATTTCATATATATATTTTTTTATAAATACCTCCCGATGAATGAAATTTAACCCTTAACTGAGGAAGTACAATATTAGGTAATAACTGGGGATATGCGATCTACGAGAGAGCATTTCAATTACATTCGTATTAAATTTCCTAATGAATGTATTAGTATGAAAAACTCCCAATATATTTTCCAGATATTTTTCTTAATATTTACATGTGTTTTAGAAATTTTTCAGAATATATTATCATTTTTCAAACATAAATGCGTTGGAACATATATTTTCTTCTAAAATAGCATGTTACAATAAGAAATAATTTTGAAAAAATTTATTATTTTTTACTTTTAATTTTTAAATCATATTTTTTTAAAGTATATAAAAGTATATAGAAAATAACATAATGTAAAATTCAAAAATTTTAAGAAAAAAATGACAATGGGTAAATTTGGCTCTTTTTTATCTGCTTATATAAATTTCATAGGACGGTTTCTAGGGCATTTTAAATACACAAGTTAAGAGCTAGTATAAATATTAACCTATAAATGCTGTACATATTTGTATATCTCGGTATATTAATATATTTTATTAATTTTTCAAAATACATTACGACTAGAAAAATTAGTTATGCTTGGGAAGATCATAGAATCATTTGAATGTGAACTTTCATTGAAAAACTCTGCGCAATTATCCTTATCACTAAAACACTTTCTCCTTTGTTTAAAAGTTTCTGGATCATTGCATCATAGTAGGGTTAGTAAATTTGATGATATTCCATGGCCTAAGTTTTAGCGCCATCTGCTCAGCCTAGCTGGGAGACTAACAGAAATGCACGGTCTTACAGACCACGCAAAAAGAAATAACTGAATTATTTTAAATAGCATCCACTGAAACCGGTTGAAAAAATGCATGCGTACTGAAGGTCACAAAACAGGAAGTTACGGGTCAATCCATCCAGTTGAGCTAAAAATAGAATAGAGGTGACCGAAAGTCCATCGCAAGTGGACTTAAGTGTTGAAAGAAAAATTCAATTTCATATATTTTTTTACGATTTCTTACTTTCTGGGGCCTTATTTATTACAGCAAGCTAAACATTTTTTTAACGATCAGAATTTTTTTAATTAAGCTATTTCAAATCATTTGAAGAATATTTAGCTATCAGAATTTTTTTAACTACGCTGTTTCAAACAATTTGAAGAATATAAAGTTTTTTCTGCTATTGATTACAAATCTATCAGCACTCTCTTGTTATTCGCATTGTAATAGCTTTCATTTAGCATTTTTCTATATAAAGAGGAAATCTCCATTTATTTTAATAGATCAAATAATTCTGTTTTTAAAATGAAACTTTTGTTGTTTCATTGAATGGCCAAATTTATTTCAATTTCTCTTACATAAAAACTTACTTTTGTAAATGTATTCACAATTTTAGAATCATCTTTTAGGCCACCGTTATCACTTTTTAAGGTTTTGTTTCACCCTAAGAATAATTTTTGTTACTTTCCGCTTTATATGTTTGAAAATTTATTCAAATCTTTCACTAAATAATGAGATGTATATTATATAAAGCACAAAATGACTGGCAGTTAATTTGTCAAAATGTATCAGTCCAGTTATAGCTTGTTTTTTTAATACGCAAAATTCAATTATTGATTTATGTTTGAATTTCTTCCTTTTCAGCCAATTCCTTCATATTCCACTTTTATCCCCTCATTTCGCCTCTGGCTAAATTAATTGAACAAAATTTGACGTGTTATTTATCCCAACACATAAAAAGTCTATGATAGTTGTTAGAACCTTAAAATGTTTTTTTTAATACTCGTTTGATGGTATTCGTTATTAAAGTTGTAATTGAAAAGTTTTTCCATTATAATTAATCAAATTCATTTGAAACATTACATTTAAAAACTAAATATATCTTTTATCACTGATTTTCTTTATAATTTAAAAAATACATACGGTCTTTCATAAATATCATAGAAACATTACAATATTTAGAGAAATGCTCAGATAACAAATTGATTTATTGTCTCAAAATTCGGCACTGAAAAGGAAAATTGTCGTTTCTATATTTTACAAAAGGAATATTTGTCTTAAGCTTATGAAATTTGAAAGATTTTTTTTTCTTTTAAATATGATTTCAATGATGATTTTTATTTCAATGATGCAGACTGTATTTTTTCTAAAACATTTGCTTTGAAATTAGATTTTTCAAAAGAATTTTTTTTTACTTCTCGTTTTGCTATCTCTATTTAAGAAATATCAAAATAAAGAAATATAGAAAAGCATTCTTCACAAAATTGTTTCCAAATACAGACTTTTAGGAAATAATATATTTTAATAAAAGAAAATATATGGATTCTATGAAATTTTTATATTGCTTTGGGAAACTATTTGCAAAATTTATATGTATCCTTTAAATATATCCGTTAAAATTTCAACAATAATTTTTATGACTCAAAATATTTCTTGCCCTTTCATTTTCTTCGTCGCAATATAAATCAAAGACCTATTTAACACGTCTTTATTAATGTTTATTTTGCTCAGTCGCATATTTCTATTGACATAGAAACTAAGATTTATTTTTAGAAAGAACCATTTCAAACTCCTAAAATATATCAGTCCTATAAGTGTTCTTTCAATGAAATTGTTGAAATTGTTATATATTTTTTATCTTAAATTTCGTTTAAGCCATAATTTTTAAAATTTATGAGTGATTATTATTCCGAATTTAGCCTCAATGACATTTTGTAAATGAGAAATTATTTCTGAACAGAAGTTTTAGTAAAAAGAAAATTTTGAATCTCTAATTATAATTTTTAAATCGAATATTTATATTTTACATGTGTTTGTATATATTGGGTGAACAGACTCTAGAAACCACACTTGAGACTTAGAGCTAAATTTGTCAAACATATATTCAGAGGGAGAAAATGTGTCCCTCGGAACAAGTTTTTAAAATTTTTTATTCAAGTTTCAAATAATTAAAAATCTGGAATCAATCCCCTTTAATTTCTCAGAAAAATTAAGGTGTAAAAATATTTTTCTATCATCTTATATTTAAAAAAAAAACATTTTAATGATGCATTATTTTACCATATAATGAGCAAATGCATTAAGCAAGGGTGTAAAAAAGTGTTTTAACAAAGTGCCCTTCATGCTGTCAGAAGTTTAAATTAAATGATTAAAATAATTTTTATTGAAAAGTCTAGAAAAATACAATTTTCAGCACATTTTTGCAAAAAATGAAAAATTATATTTTCTAGAAACATTTTGATAAGAAATAGGTCTATGTGAAAATTTAAAACGTCTGTAATTCAATAATTATGTAGTATTTACAAAATAGCATCTTACAACATAGATTGTTTCAGACCCCATCGTAGACTTCTTCAAAGAAGATAGGCCGATCAGCATCAATGATATGTATTAAAATAATAAACTTATTTAAATAAACTTTTAACTTCTTAATCTAATAATAAAAAATAAAAACATCACCGATTTTTTTATTGTTATTCAGAATTGGATTAAGAAGTGAAACCCAAATATATTTATTATTAGAATTTATATATCTTTTACATATAACATATTATAGATTGTTAAATTGATATTGAATTGAGATTACCTCAAGAAAATCAAGGGCAAATGTAAAGAGATATTTTTCTGAAAAAAAATTATTGCACCTAACCCCCAAATCTTTAATTAAATTCCTTAGCTATTCTTTAAAATTAACTTATCAATAAGTCTATTTGTTTATTAAAATGACACAAATTTATGTAACTTTTCTCTTTTATTTACTCACTACATTAAAGCTAATTTCCAAAAATTATGTTTGATCGCTATTTCATTCATAGTTATGAATCAAACTACAAGTAACCGAAAATTTTTCATGCATTTTTTAATGTTCATTAAAGGCATATAGTTAATTTTAACATAAAAAATAAAGGTTTTTTTATTGAAATAAATTTTACAAGTACATATACCTTTATACGAATAAAGAAAAGGAAGGAAAACGTAATGAAAATTGTTATGAAATACGAAAAGAAAACACAAACAATTGAACTATATTTCAGGTTTAATTTTATACAACTGCTAAATAAAATAAATAAATGTGAAAAAGTTGTAATTTTTTTATATTTACAATAAAAGTATGAAGAAAAGAACAAATGTAGGCATAAAAAAATAAATATAGCCCATTATTAAAAGAAGAAAGCCCATTATTATGTAATTAATTTGTTTTTCTGAAATGGAATATTTATTTATATCACACTTGAAAGGAGAAAAGCAACATAATAGGGATTATTAAGATCAAGGAATTTTTTTTCTCACCACAGTCTATTAGTGTGAAAAAAGTGATAAAAACTATTCTTATTTTCTTATGGATACCAGAAAGAATGCGGCGAAAAATAATCAGGAATTTTTTGTTTGCTTGTTTGAACAGCAATAGTGTTCAGAGAGATAATGATGTTTGTTTTTACTTTCTATTACCTTTATTCCCAAAGGTAAAAACGAAAAAAAAACATTTATATGCTGTGTTTTTTCAAAGAATTTATACGCCCACATTGTGTCTATATTCATTAAAAAAGCGAAGTTCAGTTCAGAACATTTAAAAGAAAGATATTTATTTTCTTTCATATACTATTCAAATTGTTCTCTGAAGCTATTTCATAATTTAATGCGAATAGATTTGTTATTTATTTAAACCAATGAAGAAGATCATCTGCTTAAAAATATTCATTAAACATAGTTTTAGTGATCATCAAAATTTCATGTGATGCGATGTCAAATTAAATAAGAATAGCAATTTTCGTATTTCCCTTTTTAGGAAATAGTTAAATTTTAAATAAATGTATTCATGGATATACGTTATATCATTTATCAGATATAATAGACACTACAAATTATTTCAATTCAGGATTCTAATGGATTAGTTCATTTAAATCACAAACAGTTTGCATTTTAATGCTACTTTATTTTCATGAAACAATAAATATTCGATAACAATTAAAATTTAGTGCTATTTGTTATGCAATAAATTTAATATTTTAATGCGATAATTATTAGCACCATATTAAAAATAAATTTTAAATAAAGTAGAGTATACAAATTTCAATATCGTATTATATTTCAAACAAAAAACTGTATTGTAATAAAAAATACATCAGGTGTGGTCTCCCCAAAACTTTCTTTCATACTCTCAAATAAAATTGTCAAGATAGAGAACGCTTTAGATAATAATGAAGTAAAATATTTTGAAATATTAACTTTGGATCTAAATTTAACATTTATACCGAATCTATGGAGAGATCTTGAAGATTCATTTAATGATTAATCTCTGACATTTAGCAAATATTATTTGGATATCAAATTTATATTTTAGACAAATTTTTCTCAACCAATTAAAATAAAAATGTGTTCCAAACTTGCAATTGTAGTCAGAAAATTCAAGACTAAATTTGATATATTTAAGTCATTGGATTTCTTAATTATTCTTCTTACATATTTCTAAGAATATAGATTTACTGACTACCAATCAGTTGTTTAATATTCCTGAAAACTTGACAGGTGTCTTCACTGCAGATGTTTAACTTATGTACCAAATATTATTCATCTATCTTTATTTTGTAATTAACTTTTATTCGAACAGCCATCCTTTGTTCCTTTGTAGATTTCCCGCAATATTTGACTTGAATTACCCAATTAGAACTTAAGGGATCTTTACCAAATATTAATCTTCTAGCACAAAGCGTTTCTGAGTTACCCGTAGATCCGAGAGATAGAGGGAATTTTCTAAAAATGTATTTTTCGAACTTAGGGATGTTTAAAACATGAAAATTCATCAAAATCTCGAGTTTTAATTTTTTGCGGATTATTGTACCTTTTCTATACTACGTAAGCTATAAAATAATTGCAATAAATTTTAATCACAATCAACTCGCCTTATATTGGCACAATCATTAAGCCTTAAGCAAAAGATCGATTACAAACGATTAAGCAAATTTGTGCTTACATTGTTTCAATTTGCATTAAATTATATCTAAATTATAAAAATAACTAATTCATAAAAGTCATAAAAACAGAAAATTATTCCATCAGCTGGATTAATTAATTTAATTTTTTTATGTGGTAAGTATTAAGGTCCGCATCATTGTAGCTGACTTATTGAAAAATGTTGCACTTCCATAACTTGATAATGATATCAAAATTGGAAAGAACAAAAATGAATGAATATAGAGCAAATAGAAACAATATGTATAGCAATGGTAAATAAAATGTAAAATACATAGGCCAAATAGGGGAATCTGCACAGCATCCTACCTTTATATTCGTTCAGGTATAAGCTATTGTAGAGAATAAGATCAAGAGAGAAGACGGTTAAAATTCAGGTATGCTTCTGGTACTATCAACTGCTTCTGGTTTGTTTTCTTATTAAAGAAAACAAACCAGAAGCAGTTGATAGTAAGGTGCCTTTTAATCTTCAAATAACAGGTAGTTGAAGCATTGGTTGTGATATCAAAAAGTTAAATGGAGGTTTTGATTTAAAAATTTTAAAATAAGCTGAATAAAAGGTTTCTACGCTAAATAAAAAATTGTAGAATTTGTACAGTCATATTTAATTTTATTATTAAGAATTGTCCATGATGATTTCCTTATTATAATATCAATTTAGAGAAACTGCAAATGTAATTATATTCTATTTGAACAAAAAATATATAAATAGTTTGAATTGTCCTAAAAACCAGGGTATTAATATAGTAATAATTTTTCTTCTAAAATTTTCCGCCAATTAAGAATATTATACAAATCTTGCAGAGACAAAACTAACTACTTCATTTTATTCAAGAAGGCTAAATTTATAATAATTTCGTTGAAAAGTCTATTTAGCACAGCTCAAAAGATCAGGTCAATTATTTGAAGATTTCTTTAACCACTTAAAACAATTATAAAAGATTCTAATTAATGTGATAGGATATTTTGTTGAATATAAACTTAAATCTGACGGAAAAGTTCCATCAAAATTCGCTTGAAGTTACTCAACTGTCTCCTCGTGTTTCCGAAATTGTTGTGTCCTCAAATTCTGCTTTCTTTCTGCCGCTCCGACGAACCAGCAGGTATTTCCCTTCATTAGCTTCAATACACTCTTAGTCCCAGAAGGATGCTCTCCTTTTGTTTCTCTTTCGATCTGGGACTAAGCGCCGCTCTCTGGGCGGATGACCCAGATGAATCTGTCTTCTTAATGCTGAGAGTAATTAGATAAACTTCTTTTGTTCGGAGACGCGGCTAATACGCACTTTAACATATTAGAGACGTCGTCTTCTTCATAAATCGCCGGATAAGTGAATACAGGAAGTTAGGCAGTTTTGTCAGATTTCTGTAAGCGATATTTAAATTAGTTTTGTGAAGAGAATTATGAGGAAGTAGGGACTTTTGAGGGTTCAGACAGACATTTAAAATAATGTCTGAGAGCTTCTTTGAGTCAAATGAAGGATACTGAATGCGTGTTTCGGGCTGTCTGTGCTGTAGTATTTTATTTTATTGGAATTTATTTGCATTTAAAGTTTGTAGGTGATGTTAAAGTTTTAACATTTGGAAGTTATTTAAGATTTTCTTAACCTGAATCTTATACTTAAAATTTCATAATCAAATTTACTATAATTTCTTTAAAATTTTAATGCATAATTGTTTATTATATTATTATAGGATTCTTGAAACTATAAATTTAAGTCATTCCAACGTTGGAACATTGTCATAGCAATTTTGCATCTTCATGCTTAATTACTAATTTTCTACAGACAGAAATGGTTTAAATATTTAATTGCAAGATCTTTTTTTATTTTGTTTCACAAAACATCATTATTTCTAATTTTAAAACTTATTTAAAGTATTCTTAACATGAAAGGATTGAAAAACGTCCTACTTCCAAATAAAAATTTGCTAAAATATAAATCAATATATATTTAATTAAAAAGATTGTTCATTTGAAAAATATAATAAAATTTAAAAGGATATTTCGATTATGAATATTAAGAAATTATAAAAGAGGTCCATTAATATTTTCAAAAATTCAATTAATTTAAAAATAGAAAGTACATAATTATCTTCTAAGAAATTTTTCTTTAAATTTTAAATTATACTAATAATATAATATGAATTAATTATATTCAATGGAAAGTTTAATAACATTATCTTAACAATTATGTTATATTTTTTTATATGAAACATAATGTTTTGGCTGTTTTTTAAGCTTATCAGACTATATAAAGCATTAGTATTTCCTATGAGTTCAACGAAATTTTAAAACGCAACAAACTTTTCAAAACCTTTATAGATAAAAGAATGTTTTATTCAAAACTTAACAGAATTTTTAAAATTAACAGACTGCTCAAGATTTTTATACTTACAAAATGTTATTGTTTTTTTAAAGCTAAGCAAATTTTTAAAACTTAACAGAGCCGTTCAAGATATTTATATACGAAATATTAGTAAAGCTGAACCAAAACATTTATATATACAACATAAGTATTTTCTTTAATCAACGAAAACTTTATATATAAAACCTAAATATTTTCTTTGAAAAACATTTAACATTGCTATGTTTGTAGAAGAAATTTATTAAGTCTCCCTATTAACGTCATCAGTATGAAAAAAAACGATTTGTATTAAATATTTGGTTTGTTGGGCTCCGAAGACTTTTTGTTCTCAGCTGTTAGGGTATAAAATTCCCAGACTTTATCTTATTGAGAAGATCACTAAGATTTCAGACATAAACCAGAGGAATATGAAACAGTTGCAAGATGTTATTGTCCCCTCCTTTTCGGGCAAACAATCATTGATGCTGTAAATATTGGGCTAGAAGAACAGCGATACACAATAAGTGAGAAGAAAAATATTTCAATTATTTCACAAAAACTGATGGTCGGTTGTTAATAAGACAAGGAGTTAATATAGAAATTTTAACTTTACACTAATTTCAGATTGCATTTATAATTACACAATATAAATCTTTACACTATTTCGAGTATTTATTTAACGAGGGTTTGTGTTTATCTTTAAATTGTTCTGGAGTTATATATTAGGTTATGATTTGAGTAACTGTCAGATGTTTTTACCAACATTATTTAGTAAAAATGATAATTAGACTAATTTTGATTGGATTTGAGCAGAGGATGCATTTTTTAGTTTTTTGTAAAATTTATTTAATATCAGATTTTAAAATAACACTAAGGTTATTTTGGGATGAATTCGTAATTTAGGATTTGTAATTTTGAATTATGAGCAGATGGCGAGGACGACATCTTAGCTGGAACAGTTCGCTCTAAACTTCCACACCACACCAGTGGAAAGACGTGGAAGATGATAAGGGAGAAGGAGGTTAAATATACATAATTCATCTATAAAAGATTAGTAATGATTTGAAAGAAAAACATTCATTTCTCTATAATGTCCATATAATTAAAGATAAGGAGATAGTTTAAACTACTTAAATTACACCCTTATCGAAAAGAATAAATTTTATATAGGATGTTTTTCGATATACATTACAGAATGTACTTGTCAGGTTTGAAATGTGATTTTTTACCTTTACCAAAAATACAAATGATATTTAATCTTAAATGTTTTTTAACGAAATTGAACCAATTTTCTGAAATTAGATGAAAAAATCACAGAGAGATCGGCTGAAATTTTATTTTCCTTAGTATGCACTTTACAACTTAGGATGCAATGTATATCGCCTTTCAGTTTGCTGGCAAGAATTTTCATACAATATTTTAAGGCGACATTGAAATTGCTAAATTTTAAGAAAATATATTCCAAACAACATGAAAGGAATATCTCGAAGTATACAACTACCAACTTTTAATCCCTATCAGAGTTTTACTCATAAAAAAGATTTTATCTATACAAAAAATTTCTCAAATGTAACAATTATTTTTAAAAAATTCAAAACCGAATGAATAGAATTTTACTATTATTTTTATCTGTCCGTAAAATTTTCTCCAGAAAAAAATGTAATTGAACAAAAAAAATGTGAGATTATTTATGTAAAAGTTTAAAATTACAAGTGAAAATTTCAACGTGTAAATTAAAACACCTCATCAATTAATGATGGGTATTTCCGTTAGATCTTATCAAATCTAATAGTGCTGTTTCATTACTTTTAATCATCATTTAAAAAAAACATTTCGTGTTTATTTGTTCAATTCATCATTTATCATTCGAATAATGATGAATAATTTAGAATTCGAATTTAAATTTTTACAAATTTAATTCTAATAAAAACATATCTTTTTTAAAAACTAAGACTGGTTTCTTCTTTATGATTATTTTTGTATATATATATATATATATATATATATATATATATATATATATATATTCTTAATGCCTTATTCTGTCATCTATTTCACAATTCTTATTCTAGATAATAACTTAACAGTGATCCTTGATGGCTATTATTCAACATCTTACGAGACTTTGGGGAATCCTTTTTTAACATTAGCTTTCGACTTTATAAATGATATTGTAGAAAACAGTATCTCATAATCTCCGTAATTTTCATCATAAAAATAAATTATCTATTGAAATATTTTAAACAAATCGCAGAAATAGCCTTATTTTTACCATTAATAGTCACCAGTTTATATTAGGAATGTGAATTGAAGTCACGAAAATCAATTTTCATTCTTAAAAATAGGGCAATGCTGAATGGTGTAGTAGATGAATAATTCATTCTGCTGCGTAACAATCCTTCTAGAAATCATTTTAAAATGCGTATGGAGTGTTCATTTATTATGTGATTTTTTCTTCATCTCATTCATTGATCGACGCTGATACGATTAAATTCATTTTCATTCATCATATAACAAAATCCAGTGCTTCATTAAATTTGTCGAAAGAATGTTTTCTTCATTCTCGCATTTATCAGTAATAAATTTAACTAAGGATTTAGGATTGACCAATTAAAGTGAGATAGAATGTGCAAGGATATTACTGTAAATCTTTTATTATTAAAGTAAAATATATTTAATAATGCTATTTATCTACGGTAACAATGCTTATTAAAAATAAATAAATAATAACGTTCAGACCTCGCTTTAAGGATAATTTTAAGTATACCAAAATACTTCAGAATTGGTTTCCAACATATATAATCTAAACTTAATCACGATTTAAGTTATAAATAATAATATAAAACCAGTAACAACTTTTAGTCACAAAATTATATTCAAACATCCATTTAAAATCCTAAAATAAGTACATAAATCTGGAAATTCCCAACAACGTATTTAGGTGAATCACAGCATTGTATCTTAATGGTTATCAACTCCTTTAACTATTTCCTGCATTTACAATGGGCACTTCCTTGTTCTTCCTATTACAAGATTTGTGTCTTCAACATAATGGTTATTGCGAATCATTTAAACTGCGTCGTATCTACAATACATCCCACTTAAAACTAAGTTCTTCGAGTATAAACACTCTGTTCGTATATAATTATGCTCTTGCATAATAAGTGGAATTTGAATAACTACATGAATAGTCAGGTTAAACTAGCCATTATAACTGTCTTATCTACGATAACTATGGTATTCGAATGTACAGATCTCAATAGTCATCAAAATATGTTCTGCATTTTTATATTTGATGATGAATAGTTAAATGATCTAAAGTCTTTAAACATAGAGAGAAAGTGCTACATATAATATTATTTTTATATTACAGTTTCAGTAGCAAAATTTAAAAAAAACAATTTTTAATATATTGCTATATTCTTGTTTAAAAGCTAAACAATATCATTAAATCTTTTAAAATTTTAGTTTTTTGTGAAAACAGTTGATGATGCAGTGTTTATGCGTTTGCAAATTACAATACCAGAATGCGCAAACAATCTTTTAAATAGCTTCGATGAAGTAAAAAAAGAATTCTTTAAACCATGATTTCACGATTTCAAACATTAGTTTAAAATATTTATAAATAAATTCAAACTGTGGAATTGTATGAAAAATATTAATTACTGCTTCTGCAAATAATATCTGCGAAGCAATTGATATGTAACATCATAATATAGCTCAGCTGTAAAGGTGTGTCAATGGAGATGAATCTTTTATACCAATTCTAAATATCATGTTAACCTAAATTTAAATCAATTCTATTCTGTTATATATCTTGCACCTTAATGCTGCATCTTAGAAAAATAATGATGTCTTTTCAACGATTGCTATAAGTTTAATCCAGATTCAGTTTTAATACCAGGTAATCTAGTGGATAGTCGTTATCAATGTATTATCGAATGCAACACGCTCTTATTAAAAGGTATTCAGCTTTCTTGAGGGAAAATGCCATTCATATTATACCATAAGCAATAAATAATTCACCATACACAAACAGAAAATGGAAGAACTCGATGGAAAGTACCGTTCAACTGCATCATCAATCGGATAATACACTCTTTATTAACACTTTAATTTAAACACTGCAGCATTTTTAATAAGAAAAACATTTCAAAATTGGAAAAAATTTTTAAAAATTTCGCTTTTTCACGAATATTTACTTTTTTGTCCCACATATTTAAGATTAGAACTATGTTCATAAACCTTTTTATTGTTGTTGATGGCACTTTGCCTGCCCGCTGGAAGAAAGCCGTCAGTGATTTAAGCCTAAATGTTTCCTTGTTTTTTTAATGACACCTATTAGGGCAAAAAGTACAACTTAGCTACTTCATACTTCACATTCGCTTTCATAACTTCTTTTTACAGGGAGGCACATTCACTCTACTCACTCACAAATAGACTAACAGAACCCCGTACCGGGATTCTAACCCGGGACGTCCAGATCACGGGAAGACATACTACCCCTATATCAGGGAGCCAGCAATGACCATAAACGTAAAAATATCATTGATCATGAGGATGATAACATGAAATTAATAACAAATTGATAAAAATTATTGTTTTGGTTATATATATATATATATATATATATATATAAATTTTTATATATATATAATATTTTATAAAAATTATATATACTTTTAAAATTTTACAAATCCATAATTATTTCTTAAAATTTTAACTTTGTGAATTGAGCTTTTATTTTCTTAATCGAAAGATAAAACTAATTTTTGTTCAGTCTTCCTCTCAGTATTTGCTTTTTAGAGATTTTACAGAGGTCTGTCGGATCAGAAAAGGAAATTCGAGACATGCGAACAATCGAGATTTCAAAGAGAAAGCTAAAATATGAAATTCAACTTTATGTATCTTGTTTGTTTTCAGTCTTATTCGTGGATAGAAAATAAATGTGTTGCTAAGAATTGAGTCATATAAATTTTGAAATCTAGATTGTCTTTGAGACTGGATGTCGTAAGACAGTGCAAACATCCCCATGGACGGAAATTGATTTTCAGGCAGAAATTGCAATCTTCTATCTGCATTTCTTTTCATCTAATAGAGGCGTACATTTTGAGATAGTGCTTTCTTTCATGTTATTAAAAAAACTGAAATATGAAGACAGAAAAATATAGGAAGAAAAATATAGGTGGAAAAGAGAATATAATTGATCTCAACAGAAATTTTCCATATTCTTCATTGGCTAAACAATGTTCACATAAAAGTATACTTCTGTATTTTAACTTCAAGGGGAAAAAATATTCTATCCCAACTTTGAAACGAAATGCATGATCTAAGAAGAAATATTTACAAACAATTTTAAACTAAAGAAATTAATTTAATAAATTAGTTATTTAAATGGAGCTCTCATTAAATACATTAATATAAAAAGTTTTCTTAACAAAGCAATCACATTTCTCTCCTTTATAAGGATGTACTTGCATGTATAAATAAGGAGTCAAATCCAAAAAAAACTATGCATATTTATTATTTAGGACAAACTAAAATACACTACTGATTTCTCAAGGTGAAAAAATAATAGCCATTTATAAGAGATTAACCTAAAATTCTGTATTTTTTCAGCAGCAAACTCGCCCCTAATTGCTCTAGAATGAAATATTTATACCAACTTGCTTTTTATTTTGCCAGTGGTACCAATTTCATGTAAATGCAATTTCTTTTTAGACTTTTTTTATTTTCTAAATTTAATGAATACCTAATTAGATGGAAATGAATTTGAAATGAAGGAATGTAAAGATGTTCTGTTTCGAGATAACAATGAAATTCTGAACTACTTTATAAATGTTTTTGATATTCTTTTTTAAATATTTTACTGACGCTTTTTATTGATTTTAAAGGAAATCTAAAGTTAAATTATATAAAAAAAAATACTGCCACAAAAATATCTGGCCATCTTTACCTGTCTGTTATGCGTATTAATAAGTTAAATTTTGAATATGCATTAAATTTTGTATAGAACAAATACTGAACAAGATTTATAGTAGCTTTCCCTAACAGCATTCATAAACTGCAAAGCGTTACACATTATCATATTATTTTGTTGAATATTTTATGATATAATATAATAGCACAAAACATTTTGTAATATTGTACATCTGGATATGCAATCTGGTTTTTGAAAATTGTTATCCATTGGTAATTTATAGAACTCAGTTGATTCAATTGATATTCTTAATTTTATTTAAAACATTCATTTTTAATTATTTATAAATATTGAATGTTATAATATTGAGTTTTCCTGCACAATATTATAACATTCAATTTTTGCATAAAAATACTATACAAGATAGTGTTTTAATACTGAGAAACGCCTGTTATATCAGTTAATACTATTGTAGAGTATTTGTAAACTTTTACAAATTTCAGGATATTTCTGATAATAGAAAACATCATTCTCTATAATGAAGTCTTATATTTTAAAACTTTTGAATCAGAAAAGTATCAATTTCTTTTACCATACCCCAAAGGTGATTTATTTTTTATTTTTTACTATTTATTCAGATGCAACATAGTGAATTTTTACAAACACAAAAATATTATCGATTAGCTAGTGCTTTTTACCACCATATCTCTCCGGGAGAGATCTGAGGGAAAATCGACTTATGGTGTTGGACTTTTTGAAGGTGTACGCACTCATGGACTTGGTCTAGCGCTGCTGACCTCGGGTGCATGCAACAACAACAACCATATTAATTCATTTATACTTTTCCCATCAAATCATATTCAATTACCAGCGAAATAAAAGAAGGATAGGATGCTGCACAGATTGATAGAAATTAGATCAATTATTTAGTGCCAGGGAGAATGCATATCTACTCGGTCCGAAATTTTGCAAACTCTTAACGGAAACAAACATCTGAGTTAAACGCTTTTTGCGCTTCTTATTTAATCAATTTACTGCGTGAGATGGATTGAATTGAGAATAATGAATCAGAATAATGAAATTTATGAAAGAGGATAGTCAGATAAGAAATTCTGAGTTGCTAAAGAGCATACTTAAGTTGTAAAGACAATAGAAATATTGAATAGTGGTTTCAGATTTCAATATATTCAAATACAGCAGAAAAATTCATGTAAAATATCATTGATTAATTGCTTTTAAAAATAGTAAGATTAAAATTTGATTTTAAAATAGTTCACAAATATCTAGTTTCTCTTTATGCAATTAGATATAGTTTTATTCATACAGTTAGAAAGAATATAAGGAATATGTACATAATCCTTTTTCCATGGAATTGCAAAATTTATGTATTTATCGAACGCCCTAATTCGGTACCAAAAATGTAAAGAGAAGATAGTAAACTCATTAATAAATATTTAGAAAATTATTCCATATTATTTTAATTCTAATCAATTTTATAGCAACCAAGGCAGCAATTCTTATTTTCTCAGTGCTTTTTTTCTGATGAATAAACTTTAGTGTGATAAGATTTATGAAGTAAAATAATTAAGAAAAAATTCCCATTGTATTGTGTGTAAGAATTAAGGAAAACAATCTTTAGGAAACTTATTTGTTCAATAGTTTCGATTTTACTTGTCATCAGCATACGAAGAGTTTTGATTGCTTCTTTCAATTCTGTCAGTTTAATTTAGTACTGAAAAAAATAGTACCACTCAAAATATCCAAATCATATGAAAATATTAATTCGACAAATAAAGAAAAAACAGTAGTCTTGCTTTTACATCCATAATTTTATATTGGTTATAATTTTATAAAAATTTTATTCTTTTTTTATAACAATACTCATTGGATAACAATATTTAATACATTTTAACAAATAGCTCTTCAAATCTAATTAAGTAACGTTTCTTTTTTATTAGCTGAACTCAATAAAAATAGATTTTAAATTATACACTTTTCACAATGAACTTAAAAGGACATCTTAAGTATTTTTTTTCTTATTTCATTTCAGAAAAATTCTTTAAAATTTTTTTAAAGTTCCTTTTTACAGTCATTGTGGAATTTTAATACAAAGCTTTTATGATATTAAGTACCAGGAGGTGGCAGCGAAAGAAATTAAATCGGTTTACTAATAATTCTTTGATCTAAATTTTTGAATAATCTATAGTTTTTAAAAATACACAATTGAAAATAATTTCAAAGCTTTTAGTATCATAAAATCAGTGAAAAATAAGAATGGGGAAACATATTTTTGCATTCATAATGAATACAAAATTTGCTTAAAAGCAGAGGGAAGTTTTGGAATTTGCACGTAATTCCATTCATATATATGTCATTCTAACCAGAATATTTTATAAAACTAATAACTAGATTTTAACTTCCGCATTAATATTTACTGAACTTATCAATCGTGGAGCATTGCAGCTAGGTATTCTATGCATGAAAAGGTAACTAGATAGTTAGTAAACAAAATAAAAATAAAACATTTTCCATTTCTTTGCAGAAAATCTCAGAGTTTTTTCATTTAATCCTAGACTATTTACTGAAACATGCATTATGGATTTTGCATTCCCATACACCAACAGGAATACAAATCTTTTCTCTGTAAGGAAATTGAAAGAGATTCAATCGAAGCCTTCCAATCTATTTCATACGACTACATTTTATGGATTTGATATTGTAAGTGTCAAAATCCAAGAAATAAAATGGCAAAAATTAGTAAAATGTAATTTTTTTTCAAATAACATTAATGATTTAAGTTTCGTCATAATATTTTTGAAAAAATTGAATTTAATTTTATATAAGTTGTAAATTTTATTGCTTAACGACATATAAAAGGAACGAAAAAAAGATATAAATATAAATTAAAGTAAGAAAAATAAGTTCCAACAAAAAATGATTTTTTTTAAATGTTGAAGTGCTAAAAATAAAACTTTTGAAGTCCCAAATCATATTATGACCTTTTTTCGTTAAAATTTTCAATAAAAATTATGATAATATTCCTCATATTAAACTTGGAGAATTCTCAGGTCACATATTTTTATTTTTTAATATCTTAATCTTTAATTTTAAATATTGCATAGATATTTATTGATGCCTATTGTAATCAAAATTCTATTTATATAATATTTTTGATATATCGTCAAATTATCATAGAAGAAGATATCATAGCAGAGTTGTTCTTGAACAGATCTTGGCCATATTGTTAATTTTGTCAAGTTTATAAAACAACGAAATAAAATTACTTTACCTAACCAGATTCTTTTTGGGTTTTTTAAAGTTATTTCATAAATAGTTCCATCCGGAATTTCAACAATCTAAAAAGAAAATACTAATATGAAGAACACTATTTGACGGCTCTGATTTTAGAAACCAGAATTAAGGTTGTCTTTTTAAGAATGTATATGAAAATATCTTTTAGTTTAAATCGATTGTTAGCATTTTCAATTACAAATACAATCTCTACAAGATTAACCATGCTTAAATGAGGATTAAGTTTCTGATATAGGCATAAAATATGTACATAATAGATCTTTCACATGTATGTTTATTTTGTTCCACATTTTTTGTTACATATTCAAGCTACTCATGAAATAAAAACTCCTTAAAGATAGAAATCTGTCAGACTTGACATTACTGTCAGATGAAATATGTTTAAAATTGATTGTCATGAAAATAACAAGGAAGAGATTATTAATTTTCAAACATCCATGATATAACATATAAAACGCATTATAAATTTTGCAGAACTAATCAACTCACTTAAATAATCATTTCTTTCCTTTCTCTATGAATTAAAGTATGAAGATTTATCTTACACGAAAAGATGTCATTATTAGAAGATTGCCACTGTTTGTTGAATTACAACGAGGAAGAAGTGAAATATTATATCTATTATAATTGGAATATAATCTAGTTTTGAAGAGACGGGGATAAAGCTATATGTATTGAATTATCAAATTCATCTGTCAACTAGTTCCAACGATGAACTAGTTCTAGTAATGAAATGATTCAATAAATGATTAAGCAACCAAAAAGTTTGAAGAAGGATGAAATTCTAATCGGTATGTTAATGGACGGACATTTGTACTAGCCAACAGATATACGAAAATTGTATTACTAACATTGATTCTGGATTTCTCGAAAGAAAATTAAACATAAATATTTTTGATGAAGGTTAACCTAAAAGTTAATTTGCCGTAGAATCAATGTTGATTTGTTAGAATGGATCATTCAGATTTTTCTGCAAACAAGAGCTAATACAAACCGGAATCAACAAATATGAATAATTGCTACTTAATAAAATTATATTTTCGAGAGACACACTGTGAAGATATCTAGTTGCATATATGAATGATTTATCTTAAAAATCCACTTTCTATCTGAGAATCAATTTGAGTTGACATGTAAATAAATTATTTCTAATTATTTTATTTCTCTGAATAATTGGACAGAAAATTTTAAACATCTTTAAAATTATATTAACCTTTATTTATTTAGAAGAATATCTTTAACATCTTACTAAAATCTTATTGAAAATTCCATCTATGCACTTTGAGAATCTTAAGTAGTAAAAATCCAAAAAAGCACAAAAGTAGTACAAATGTAGTGACCCTTTATAACACTGACTAAAATATTCTTGGTACTGTACTGATCCTGAATTGAATAAAGACTAAGAAACTAAAGATACATTATATTAATGTATACTCTTGTATTACTCTTATACATATACTAATGTATAAGAGTAATACAAATTTAAAAATTGCAACTTATAAATTTTTATTACTCTTCTATAAGAATTAATTTTTTATTTAAATTATATACAGATGATTTTCACATCATTATGTCTTGTGAGAAAATCATAATAATATAATGATTTTAAATATACATTTTGATAAACACATTGATCTATTCTGTGTAATAGGCAAGTTCATTTTAAATACTATTCGTTCATCGGATAAAGTTACGAATATTATTAAGTAATTCTTTAGAAACTTGATTTCGATTAACTTTTGTAGTAAAGTAAATTTAATATTTTTTCATAATAAAAAATATTTGTATGACCCTGATCAATATTATTTTTCTAATGAGCATTCAATAAATCTGATGAGAATAATAAATGAGAGCAAATACTTCTCATGCATCGAATATTTCTCTCTTCAGGCTCCAGGCAGCTAGATGAAGGGAAAAAAGATCTTACAGGATAAATCATTAATATTACATTTAAGCAAATCTACATCAGCTGACATTTCTGATACATATTTTTTAGATAAGAAAGATGATGTTATCGCCTTAAGATAAAAAGGAGTTTTTATATGCCTTAGGATTGGGAGTATCATCTGATTTTATTACAAAAATGCTCTACAAATGAATAATTTCATTAATGATTTTCCTCCATTTTTTCATGTAATACAAAAGAATTCATTTATGTTCAAATAATTCGAAGTACTTACAACTTATGTCTTCCATAGAATAAGTTGTAAACGATCGTTTATTTTCATTACATATGGTGATTTCAGTGCTTATTCCCCCATTCTTCAATAAAGATCTCGAAAATTATTAAATTTCCACGCTGTTGAAGCATAAAACGTATTCATGTACATAAGCAATTGCCATTTTATACCATAATGATTTTTTTCTCCAAATTCTATTTTGTAACTTTGGAATTATTATTACTTCATACTAAATAAATGTTTTATTTCATTAGACATTTTACTATATCCAATTTCATAATAATATAATTAATATAATTAAATTTATACATTATACCAATATAATTAATACATTATCTCTATCCCCTTTTAATAAATGACATAATATGTCAGTTCAATATGACATTATTATAAATAAATATTTGAAATCATGAATTCATCGTTCAAAAAATTCTTTTTTTAATTCATTGGAGCTAAAGACTATGTTTGCATTCTAGTATTGTGATATACAAACATTTCCAAAATTATTACATATTCTTGAAAGAAATATTTTCTCAAACTTATTACTAACTACACATGTGACATGGAAAAAAAATATCATTACATCTTTATTATTATTAATGTCATATCTTTATTATTGTTGGTATAATTGTCATTATTTTTGTAATTTAAGATAACAGTAAATTACTGAACAGACCCTGCAATTTTTTCCAAACCTCTAGGATACAAGAAGTGAGCAAAAATTCGGTAATGATATTTCCTCACTAAGAACATGAAAAGAGTAAAATTAAATAAAAGCGTAAGAGTACGAAAAACTAATATTTGCATGAAGTGCAAAAATACATTGTGATATTGCAATAAATATACCTATTTACCAATTTTTGCAATTATTTCCAATTCAGAATTAAAAGTATTTTTCTAATTTTGATATTCTATTTAAAGATTTCATTACATTTTCTAAATGCACGTTGAAGAGTAGAAATCCTAAAGATGTAGTCTATTTTGCCAAGAAATCTACTTTCTCCTTGTCTTTATGCCCCACTTTGTTTTAGTACAGAATAGAATAAAAGAAGGGGTGTTCAAAATTACTTACATTATACGATCAAATATATATTTTTAAATTTGTTGGCAACAATTAATTTCTTTATCATTTATGATAAATATACATAGAATTTCATTGTGAAATGATTCTGAACTATTTTTTTTATTTCTGGTTATTGAAATGTTTACTTTATTATACAATGGATTATCAGAAAATATATTAATTATTTAAATTCAAAAAAATCTAAAGCGTATTTAATATATATATAATCTAATAAATATCAAATTCTTGAAATTCATTTACAGATATTAAGGAAAATGAATTATTTTTAACTCTTTACAATACTTATAAAAGTTTATATGTTCTCAATTAAAATTATCTGCTTTAAATCCCTTTTATAATGATCAAATCTTATCTTTAAGAAAGATAAATAATAAAATCAACCCAATATTCTATTTCCATCCAACGCCCTTGAGCTCTCGTAGTCTGTGTTATATGATTGACGTTAGTTAATGGCATTCCGAAATCGTACACTACCACACAGATGAAAGTGGTGGGGAAAGCCTTTAACATCCAGAAAATCGAATTTCGGATTCAAATTTATTCTTTCAGCCTATTTCGTTTTGTATATCACTGAGATTTTTCCCTAGAACCACTATTCATACATTTATATTTCTGTTATCTGAATTAGAAAAGTAATGATTGAGAATTGCTCATAAATATTTTATTTTTATCATATACAAGAATTTTTTCTACTTCAACTTGGTAATCAACAAGAATTTCTACAAACCATTCTTACCAGAAAATTAATTTATAATTTCAAAAAACTTTTCATATCGTTTGAAGCAAAGTAGACTTTTAAAAGCCTGCTAAATAAGTTAATTACTAAATTACATACTAAAAGTTAAGTAATCAAACGCATGTTTCAAAAATACACACATCTCAAAAATGTATTCATAAACTTGGATTCCTCTTACCTTCGGATTATATTTGGATATATATTAATACAATTCATAAAATTTGGATTCATGTTAACAAATTATTAAATTTCAAGCAAAAAACATAACAATTTAATTATTTATAAGAATATTTATGAAATTATTATTATTTATGCTATTGAAACAAAAGAATAAAAATTTATAAGAATATTTATACTTGCTATTAAAATAAAACAATAATAATTTATTTATAATATATTAGAAATTCGTTTGCTTGCAAGCAATCGCATATTCACCGAGCAGGAGGTTAAATTTTATGGTGGATTCAAATAAAAATATTATTGTTATATTCTTTTTTTATTTATTAATTAAAACTATGTAATCTAATTTCGGATTTCTTTTAATATGTATTTGACACACAATTTGAAATAAAGTTTAGCTTTAAGACTAAAAACAATAGCATAATTAGATTTTGAATGCAAAAAAGTTTTCAATCTTAACTTTTCTTTCTTTGTTTTTTAATCTTATTTTATAGTTGAGCATAAAAGAGGTATGAGGAATTTTCTTATATTTCAAAGTTAATTTTGTTAAAGATATAACTTCTATCATTTTATTTGAACTGTCTACTACTTTTCAATTTATAATCGAGCTACAGATGCTTATAAATTGATATTTGTCATCAATATATTTCAAACATTCATAGCATGGATCTTCTTTTTGAAGTAGTATAGTGATCATAAAAGATTATTGTTGCTAGAATCTGATGTTTAACATCAGTATTTCAGCGATATTTCAAATGTTGTTTTGAAGAAATGTTTTATATTGTTTCCGAATAAAGTCTCATTTTGTTACTGTATGTTCCAATTTATATAATAACAAGTATGTGCATAAAACGTTTGTATGTTGTAGTATGTATATAGTAAAATCTTTATACATTTGTATGTAAAATATTTTAGAATGTACTATTCATAAAAGAGTGAAAAACTCCAAGCGTTTTGCACTATCTATAATAAAATAAAACAGTTCAATATCAAGGAAACTATAAAGTTTTGAATAGTTTCCATATTGTGTTTTCGTATCTATAATTTGTAAGAGTTCTATCTTATTCAAGGAAAACCAATAAAACTAATCCTTCCCAGGAATGCAGAAATTTAAGGAATTTTTTGGTAGTTAAAGAAAAGTAAAAAAATTCTGAAGTGAATAAAATAATCATGAATCTAATTTTATATTGTACAACTTTTTAATATAACTAAATATTAAAGTTTTTTTAGAAATATAGTGTTTGATAAAAATGTTGGAATCAATATAATTATTCTAAGAAAGGTTTAGCAATCAAATTAACATTAAATCAAACAATCACAGAGAGGAGGTTTTGAGTTCACTAATAGATATACAGTAAAAATCTGGAAAAATATTAATAATCGAAAGAACATTTTAACATTATTTTTCCTCTTATTATGTAGGTAAATATTACTATCGAATATATGATATAAGCAAATTAATTCTGAAATCCTACCCTACAATTAACTAGTACAACTATATATAAAAGCTGAAAATTTTTGAAAAGAAAGTTATTGTTCTAAAAGAAAAAATGTAATATTCTAAAATAACAACATTTTTTAAACTATAAATATATTTTTTAAAATGTTATCTATTCGGATATATTTTTTCGCATTCACAATTTTCCAAGAGCCGACGAGATGCAAACAATAAAGCAAAAATTTGAAGGGTTTCAACAGCAGCAAGTTTATAAAACCGTGAAATAAACACAATTCCTTCGACTGGAAAGTTTGAACTTTAGTGAATTATTAAATGCACTGACTTCTCTAATTAAAAACTAAATTGTTAACTGTGGTTCTATGTAGAAATAATCTCTTCTGCGCACATTTAAAAAGCTTTTATACTTTTTCTCAAATGAAGAATTCATCATTAAAAAGTATATAAAACTTTCCTATTTTAAAACGGTTTTGTTTTCCAAAAGTTGTTATTTTTTGAATGGAATTGCTTTAAAAAAATGCTTATGAAAGTTTTACTTTTGTTAGAAAGTTGAACAGACAGATATCAAAATTAATTTCAGTTTTTAAATTTATGGTACAAGTGGAAACTCTGAAAAAAAATTGTACTTTACTGTAATTACTTTTATTTTAAAATAAATAGTTAGGAAACAGAACTTATTTTAAATAAAAGCTTAAATTTTGTGAATTAAACATTTTTAGAATAGTTATCAATTGATATTTATCAAACACTACAAATCTCCCAAAAAGTAATTTTTTCCTTAACATTTATATGTCATTAAAAAAGAATTGTCTACTGAAGAATATCTTTTAATTACAATCACTTAATACACATTGATCTATCAATCAATTATAATCAACTATCAGATTAAGAATAAATAATTCAATAGAATAAAATGCATAATCATTTACTGCCAGTTATCTACTATTCAGTTACAATCCGTATATACGGTTCATGGTATTGGCAGAAAAACTTATTTTATTCTTTATTATTTAACATAATATTGTTAATCATGGGTTATGAAATCTCGTTTTGGTGGATAAGATAATGGATAGGAAAAACTGAACAGAAACAAAAATTTTATTCCATGTCAACATGTGAAATTATATTAAAGTTTGCCAATATTGCATTTTGTACATGCACAGACACGAATTACGGTCATAGCTAAAAGACGGTGATGAAAAAATTAAAATTGGAATTATGGTGAATAACAGAGGAATAATTACCAAGATTCAAATCCATAGATACTCGCTTACTAACAGTAAGAGAGGGTTTGATATTGTGATGCACTGGAAATATATTTGGACAAAAAACATTAAAAATGGTACATGCAAGTAACAAAGAATAGTGATGTGAATTTGGAGATTAATCATTTTTTTTGATTAATTACAATTTAGGAAAATTTTTTTTACTCTTTCTTTTTTTCTTCCCAAAACGTAATTGTGCAAAAATATTAATTTATGCCATAGTAAAAATTAAAAAATTAGATTTTTTAGTTATCATAATTTATTATTTATTCAGATTATTCTGATTTCAATTAACTATAAAACACATCTTTTTGCAACAGGACTTCCAATAATAATCTTTATTGTTAGCGTGAAAATTATTTTATTAAATTCTTAGACGACATGTTTTTATGAACAAAAAAAAACTATATATGTGATATTTCTTTGTAACTCACAATTTCAGTATGATAATGCAATATATACTTAGTGAATATTACGTTCATGTTTCTTCGCTTAATTTCATTCAGATAAATTGTTAATCTATGAATTTCAAGTACTACCATATTGTATATGTTATATTTTCTTCTGTAAAGTCTAATAGATTTCATCGCCATTCTTTCATCAATCAATGGCTTTTTATTATTGAAAATAATATTTGGCAGACATTAATTAAAGTCGAATAATTAATTAAGTCAATTTTCTTTTTACTATTAGGGAATCAACCTGTCGTCAATAACAGCTAATATAGAAGATATATGATAAAATGCCATAAAAGCATTCCTTATTGATAAGTAATGGGACTAATTCCTGCTCTTGATTTATTAGGTGAAAGCTTTTTACTACATGTGTTTTTTGTCATCATTTTTTTTTACACAAAAAACTCCCTGTGACCAGATTTTATTTTCCAGTAGAATATAAAGACAATTAGGTACTAAAGAAATCATAATTTGAGGAAAAATTATTAAGTACTTCATCTAAAAATTCACATTGCATGTTTCGAAATTTGTTATTACTTTAGCTCATTTATTCAATGTAATTGCAAGGTTATCAATCAGACTGCTAAATTTCGAACAGAAAAGCTATAAGCGTTTAAGACATTTTCTGTTGAACCATAAAATAGTTTAATTCTTTGAGGGAAAACAAATTAAAAGGATATAAATTTGGAAATATATTTTTAATTTTATTTTCCTCAGTTTGCTAGGAATTTTTGCAATTCTACTTAAATATATTTTGCACAGAGGAGTAAAAGTTTCTGATGGAAATCAGAATCATATTTTGATAATTTTAACTTTGATGAAAAGAAGAAAAAAAACAGAGCCCTCGAAATATGCTTTTAAGAACTTTTCTACCTGTTTAATTCACAGAAAAAAAAAGACATGCTATCCTAAATTTTAGCTCAATACTTTTTACATAGCATTATAATAGTCAGCACAAAAAATAATAGAAAATATTACATTAAAATCAATTATAAAGTGCGGAAACATTTTCTATTACTTTAAACTCGCAAGAAACATAATTTAATTGTTTGAAAGACCAACAACCATCTTTTCCTTCTAAAATTTTATTGTTTCACTTATACCAAAAAATCAAGGTTTACAGTGCCATTTCAAATTATATAGGTTCACTTTTTTATAATATCTTGCAGATATTGATTTCGAATTTTTGCTATGCATCTCTTGCTGTGTAACATATATTTAAGTTCAATTGCAATTTGTAATACAAATATTGAAAAATATCTTTTTTGACAAATCTACTTTTTTTCAAAAATTTACTTAAAATACTTAAAACTCATTTCAGCAATTATCAGTTCATTTTATAAGCCTTTTCATTACTTGAAACTTTTTCTTTTCTAGATATTCTTTCTCAAACATTTTAACATGTAAAGTTATATTGGGACATACAAAGACTCCTAACTCTCCTCTCTATATTCATATTCGGGAATTTTCAGTGAAATAATCAGAATGATGAATTCAAAAACTTATACTATATAAATTGTTATTATACATCTTCCCCTCGTTTTGATCCTTTTTCATAACATTCAATTGAACTGTAATTTAATTGCAGAAGATGTAATAACAATTAAAATAATTAATTTACTATTTTGAGAATGGTAATGCCTTATGTTCATTCCATATTCGCTAAAATAGGACAATCAGTCATTTCATCACAGAAATTGCCATTAAATAATTCAGACTTTGATATTATAAAAAAAATCAGAATTACAAAAAAAAACCGTCATTGAATTTATAGGTAGAACATATTTTGTTTAGTTTGTTATTCTTTTTAACAAATTAGCCCTTTATTCAATATGCTTCAGAATTAATCAATATTCGAATTTCGCAGACGAATAATTGATAAAAAAACATAAAATGGGTTCAATTCCCACAAAACTGAAAATTGAATATTGTTTATTCTTAATATAATTAAAATTGTTTTTCTGTATCATTACAGCTGAAATTAAAACTCAAAATTAATTCTCTCTTCTAAATATTGTTTTCAGATAAATTTTTCATAATGTAATAAAAACTATTTCCTTATTAGAATTTACAAAATGAAAAGCAAAAATTACTATTTTGTATGAAATATTAATTTTTGATACATTTTACAGGTAGTTATTTTTACTTTTTTAATATGATAATTAGTGTTCTTTTAATAATAGAAGAAAATATATTAAAAAATTATGTCCCGACTACATAATGATGCCTAAACTATTATTAAGAGATTTCAAGAGTTTTTATTGAAAGATCTCACATTCTCATGAAGATGTCCAGCCTAATAAGGAATTCTTTAAGTAATTGGTAAAAGATTGCTAATGGATTTTCCTTTAAAAGGGCGTAGATAAGGCTAATTTAGTAAAGAAAATCTTTCTGGGGAAATGAAAAAAGTCTTATATAAAACAATTAGCCTCAAGTAATTCCCATTGGCTTTCATGCACATCTCCAAGTGGTTTCTTTTTCGATGAAAGACAACCTCGTATGAACAAATTTATTTTTTTCTCTTATTTCGACATAGTTATCAAATTAATTAATCAGGTTTTATAATGTATGTAAGTTTAGAATAAATATATCACTTATTCTGACGTTTTAAATGCAGGCTTTTTTAACACCGTGAATTCTAATATTTTATAAATATCGTTTGCTTGAAATTCTCTCTTTTCATTGAAAAAGAAATGCTTAGAATCTTTATAAATACTGTTTTACTAATTACAGTTAACCTTTAAAATTTTATATTTTACTAAGTATTAAAGAAGTGATGAAACTGACACAGATATTTATCTGATCAGATAAGATTCGTCTATACTTATAATAAAGCTCAATGTGTGTGTGTCTGTGTATGTGTGTGTGCGTGTGTGCGTGCGTGCGTGCGTGCGTGTGTGTGTTGGCGCTCTACAGGTCAGACCGTTGGACCTACAGCTACAAAATTTGGTACATGGATACCTTGGAAATTGGGAATGTGCACCTCGGAGCCCTTTTTTCGAATTTTTTATTAGAATTTGAACTAATTAAAATTTAAGCGAAATTTCGACGTTTTTCCTCTATACCTTCCGAAAATATTATCGCACAAACATGATTTTTGCATCAATTTAAAGATAAAAAATTAGCTTTCTAATGGTATCAGAGTTTTAATGTATAATTTAAGCCTCTATTTTCAACGAATTTTTAAAGAAATATTTTAACCATGTTTTTTTGAGCAGGTGACTGGATAAAATAAAAGAAAACAATGACGGAAGTTCAAATAATAAAAAAATCTATCATCGTAAATCAAGTCTAAAGAAATGATACTTTTAGCACGTGACTGGATAAAATAAAAGAAACATATAATGTGATATTTTCTAAAAAAAATAAATGCAACGCAAAGGTTTCTATAATCATTTACTATATCTAAATCATTTATTCAACAAATATTCTTTATTTATGGTAAACCTGATTGAATTTAGACAGGATATGCATTGAAATCCCGACTTAATGGCATATTTATATAATCGTTTGCAATATCTGTATCGTTAATTCGATATTTTTTTTCATTAAAAAATGTGATAGTTTCTAAAAAAATAAATGCAAAGCCAAGTTTTCTATAATCGTTTGCAGCATCTAAATCAATTATTCAATATTTTTTCCCCTTTTCACTTTCTTTAAAAAAACATATTTCATATTTTGGCAGCATCACGGGAAAAAAAACATTTTTAATTTCAGGTCAATCAATACCCGGAATTACTTCAAGGCTAATGAATATGGGACTTCATTGAAAATTTTAGAACGCATTACTCATGGCAAACCAGATGGTCGCCAAAGGCGGCTAGTATTAAATTAGCTTATCCAAAATTTAGATAAAGAATAAAAAATAATACTTCCATGCTTTTAAGTCTATCAAATTACAGTTCAATTTAATTTTAAAAATCTATGACACTAAAATTATTCCTTTGGTGGCATCTTCTTGAAACATAAATTTGTGCCAAAAAAATAATAATAATTTTAATAAATGACAGGATGAATTTCACACTTTTTCTCAATTAATGAAATAATACATTTACTTTTTTGGAATTAAATTATACAGTTCATTCTTATCCCCATTTCTATAAGAAATGGTGAAATAAAAGAATAAATTGGAAACATTGCGCTTGTAAAAATGTAATGATTTCTTTCTCTAGACAATTTTTATCGGAGGGAAAAATGTTTAGAATTACTATGAAATATACTAAACAAAGCACTAAGGATAAAGATTCCATGAACAAAATTTATAGCTCAATTTAATCTTCTCCTTATTGTAAAATTGAATTTTTTATCCGAGTCAGAAGGCGCACTATTCCATAACTATTAATTAAAAAATTATAAGGTCCCTAATTTACGTAAATATATGTAGGATCTGGCCATCTGTACAAGAATTAACTTGCAATCACTGCATACTTAAAATTATTTTATAATTTAATATAATTTATTGTAAATTATTTACATTTTTTTTTCATTGTAAATGAAGAATCGTAATTTCAACTGAATTTTTTTTCATTGGAGACTACATCTCAGAGAATGATGAATATGACCTTTTTCCGAGAAAACTATTTTGAAAATGCTTTTCTTTAGAACGCAATCACTCTAATATTTCCTATCTTATACAAAGCGTGAGAGGATATTGTCAAAATTGTACACTGGTTCAGAAATGAAAAGAGTACCATCTTCTCAGAATAAAATTGATTTCACCTTTCTTCTATATTTTTTTTTTCATAGCCGCCGGCATCTTTGGATTTCATTTCAAGTAGTCAATGCTGCTAAGATACAACTTATGCCTCTACTACTTGAACCTCTCTCCTTACACCTTTTTTTCCTTTACATCTCTGAAGAAGGAGAGTGAATCTCAGCTGATGTACTGTTTGAAGAGCCAACGTATTCAAATATTTTATTCAATAGCTTTAATTTATATGTTTTTTTTATATATTTTACCTTTTATATGTTTTTTTGTTTTATTATTTTTGTTACTTTCTATACATACATATGCTTTTATACATATACACATATTATTAATTTATGAAGTAATGAAAGCTTTTTTGACGACACTACCATTATATTACTCATATTAGATTAAATAAAAATGTAAATAGTAGATTTTTTACGAAAATTAAAATCTTGGGAACAAACATTATGGAGCATATTTTGAATTATAAACTGAATCATTACATAAATAGGAAAATAGATAGCATAACTAAAACATAATTCAGAAAAAATTGCTGAAATAATTTTTGTATGAATTATATTGTTATATCATTTTTGACCCGACATAAGATTCTATGAATAAATACTTCACATTCTATTTCTCACATCAGAAAATCATTGTCCAATAAATAATTAATATAACTTCTAAGCATAAACTTGGAGCAATTCATTTAAATATCTATGGAATTCAGCTTAGAATTGTTTGAAAATTTTCCTACTTATGCTGATACATGAATGCTGAAATATAAAATAAAATTTAAAAAAAAAAATTTGAATGTGAAATTCTAAAGTTTCTTAATGGAAATTTATAAACGTTTGATAATGCAGTTGGATTAAATTAAATAATAAATATTACAAAAAGAAACGCTAAAACATGTACCTGAACACATCAAACTAATTAAAACAACGCAATTCGAATCTTTTTATGTCACCACATGCGTTGTGGAGGAAAATAAAGTGATATTTATACTTTTGAAAACCTATTTTATGATATCTAAAAAACGTATTCCTTGTCATGTTTATCTCATAAAGATCTCATACTTTCTGTTAATTAAAATATGTTTAATGAGACTTTTATAATAACTACGTGGTTACCAAGCATAAGTTTTAAAAATGGCTACTGCTTATATTTCTTATTTATTATTAAAAAATTAAAGCAATTAATTTACATTAAATTTATTTTTTATAAAGTTTAAAGAGAAATTTACCAATCAACTGGAGAAATTGGTACAAGGATTTTATGACAGTTCCCAAATACAGCTTCAAAAGAAAAAAATTATCTTAAGTCAACAAGCAACTTCATTTATTTCATATCTAATTAAAAATTCTCTCTTCATTTGCTTAACATAAATATTACTTTTTCCTGCAACAAATTTTTCTTTTTCTTATAGAAACTGCAAATATTTGACTTTGTGGACATGGTTTAAATATTTGACTTTAATACTCACCGGCCTTACTTATTGGATAAAATAAATCTCGTCAATGTCAAAATATTTTATCATTATCGAGATAATCATTTCCATCATGTAGAATTTTCTGAAAATACTTTTTTCTGTACATAAATATTTTATTAACTTATTTTATTCTTATATTTGCAATTCTAAAGTGATGTTATTCATACCTATACTCCAATAACATTACAAAAAATTATTTTCCCACTTTCCAAAAGCAGTATTTTAAAATTTAATTACAAGTGCCAGAGTATCCCTTTGTAAAATGCAGTTGTAACACTTATTTATGTAAAATAACTTTTTTTATTAATTTCTCGGTCAACGGTCATGTGGAAGTATTTTAACATAGATTCAATATCTATTATTAAAATCTTAAGGGGATTATTATTTAAAACTTTTTAAAATTTCTTCTTGACTCATGAAAAAATACTTAAACATAAAAGCATAAATATTAATTTATAATTTAAATATCGTTTTAGATAAAAATTCTGATTAGATAATTTTACGGCCACTGTTGATTTAAAATTTTTTTAAATTATCTTTAATACCTATTGCTAAATTCTTAAGGGAGCTACTTTTCAACTTCTTTGAAATTTTCATCATGATTCATAGATGAAAAAACACTTAAAAATGAAAGCAGAAATAGTAATTCAATATTTAAAAATCATGTTAGGTTATCATATTGAATAGATTGATTGATTGCAAAATATTTTAACTTTTCTTCAGCATCTATTGTTAAATTCTCAAGGGAATTATTTTTTATAGTTTGCTTTATAATATAAAATAATATTATCGTTAATTTTATTTTTCATTAAATATATACACACGAAAACTTTCTTAACTCATCTTTATTTCGACATTAGAAGAATTTAAATTTAAAAAACTGATTTTTTTGGATTTACATTTTTGATATGGAAACGATTTTTTTTTAAAAATCTTTTTAAGAAAATTTTTATGAAGAAATGTTTTAAAAACTTTATGAAAAACAATTTTTTTTATGTATTAGAAAATATTTTTTTTTACATTTATCATGAAAAATATGCCTATGAATTAATTTTATATGAAAAGGTTTCGTTAGAAATCAGCAAAGTTGTTTGAAATTAAAGAATAAAGAAAATAAGCATCATAATTAATTCTTTTTTAAAGCCATTAATAATTTCTTTCCCAGTGAATGATTTGAAATATCCTTTATAGTTGGATGTTTAAATATCGAATATTTATATTATTGCCTTTTTTTTGTTGTTATTAACAGATGAGTAGATGTTTCTGTGCATTCATGAATCACAACTTTTTTTATTTATTAAAATTTAAAATAAAAACTTATACAAAATTTAAATATAATTAAAAATTTTAATTAAAATTTAATAAAAATACGATTTTAACAAAGAACAAAAATAGAATGGCTTTTTGAATTGGACGTTTTGACATTTCTAAGATTATTTTCTTTAATTTAAATGTTTTGCAATTTAGCTATTTTACTAATTTATTTTTTTTAATTCAATGAACTTCAGTTTGTATTTAACTGATAGATTTTATTCAGTCATAAATGTTTCCTATTTTTCAAAAATTAAGTTATATTGTCTATATATTTTTGAATTTAAATAGAAAATATTATTCTTTGTAGTCTGTTTTGGGAACATTTCCTTTAATAAAGTTATCAAATTATTTTGACTGCTTGTTTATATTTTTGATTTATATTATATCTGTACGCATGATAATATATTATACTGGCAAAAAATTTTTTTGATTACATTTAGATTTTCACAAAACTTTGAAATTTTCTAGCTCGTTTGTAGTATCTAAAGAAAAAAAAATTATCTTACAGCAGTAGAAAATTTCCCATATTGCATAATTTGTTTTAGACAAGAGACGTGGTACCTTTTTTTTTCAGCATTGCCCTACATTCAAAATAATGTTATTAACATCTCACTAAAAGATTGAAAGAATTAGGTAAATTTTATAATTTAAATTGATGAAATGTGGAATTTTCCTAATTATTAACTATATTCTTATCACGATAGAATCCACAATTGGGAAAAAATTAATAATGAAAGGTTTAATCCTATTGCTCATAAATTCAATCTATTTTGTTGCTGTTTCTTATGACACTTTTCATAGACAAGTCAGCTGACAAAGCCAGTGATTTTAAGCTGAGATTTTTGATGTCTCTTGTTTCAGTAGCACCATGTAGGGCCAAGAGTATAACTGTGTGGTGGTATCTTAATAAGCCAAATAACATCTACGGGACGGAGCAATTGCTTTTGCGCTGTGGTTATGTTACTAGGCTTCAGACACAAAGATCCCGGGTTCTATTCCGAACACATCTCAGCTCCCACAACTGAATCATGTGTTATAACTTTGTTTACAAGACGCCTTCATTCATACATTTCATTCGCAGATCGTAATTTAGACTTGAATCAGAGAACGACGACCTCTGAACCAAAACCATCAGTCATATTTTCTCGACTTGAAGGAATTTTTTTAACCATGAAAGATTTATACATGCATCAGTCACCTTATAGGTAGGGGTCTCTACCGGAGGGATTTGAACTCACTAGCCAAGGGATGCGAGATTCTGTGCTTATGTAACTGAAAAAAAAGGAAAAAAAAATTATGAAAGCATTGCATACCAATTAAATTTCAAATTTTACTACTACTATTATTCAAATTCTATTGCTGCTCAAATTGACGCACTTGAAAAAATAAAGCAAACGATTATTCTATTTAATATTCAGAGTAATATTCTGCTTGAAATACAGTTATCCTATAAATTATAAGGAGAAGAAATTCAGCAATTTTGACTGCTAACAAATACATGACATATATCTTTGAAGACAATTGGTTTTATTTCATTTCTATTTCAAATTACAATTCCATTCCTCCATTTATTCGCTTTTTATCATTTTTTACAGTAATACTCTTATATAGATAATTCATATTGTAATTTTCAAAATAAAACTATCTTTTTCAACACAGCAATATGCATATATAAGCTAATACATTCAACTTGATAGTTTCAACACAGTTTTAGGATAATAATTACATTGTCTTTCATTACATATTTGAAATATATTTGATTTACAAACATTATCTGACTTCTAATTTGATTTATCTTGTTTATCAAACATTTGACACACAGCTGAAAAACATTAAAAAAATAAACGTTCATAGAGCAAAATCTAAAAATTCTCTTTTCCATATTTTTTCCTAATCTGAATTTTAATCCACATTGAAATAAATAGTTTGGAAGAAACCAGAACGTAAGAAGAAGTCTTGAATTTTCTAAAGGCATGTCGAAAGATTTTATGGATTGCGAAAGCAATGAAAGGAGACAAAAGCAAGTAAAGTTTGGAATAAAGTGAGGCAAAAGAGAGAGAAGAAAATGCTAGGATTCCCCGTCTAAAGTTTCAAGTTTATTCAGTAGTCTTATAAACTGTTAAGTGCAGGGATAAAAAAGATTGCTCTATTTAAAATTTTATATATATGCTTTTTTTCAGAAAAAAAAATCAGCGTAACCATATTCTTTAAGATTATTCTTTTTTTTTTTTGGAAACATAGTTTTTTTTTAATTCGTGTAGTCATACGTGTATATATCTTTATTGAATTTTCTTTAAATTCGGAAACCATATAAAAATATTTTGTTCCAAGACTGTTCATTTATTATTAGTTTTTCTGTAAATTATCATTGAATTAATTGTTTGGATTGATTTTTGTTTTATCAATGATTTAATATTATATGTGAAAATAAAAATTGGATGATATTTCTATAGTACCTAATTTTTAAGTTTATAGATAAGTTTTCTAAGTTTTTTATCAGTGTATCTAGACCGTAATAACCAAATTTTATGAATAATATTTTTCTGTAGGAAGAATTATTTTATTTTTAAATGACTTTTAAAACCCTTTTTTTCATATGTTAATGAATTTCTTATTTCTATTAAATATTAATGTAAAGTAATTCTTTATTTAGAAGGAATTTTATGGCTAGTACAGCGTGATATGGCATTTGATTGGGCTTTGAGTTCGAACCAAGTTAACCGAAGACTCTCCGTTTGTGTAGTGGCTGACGAGTGAATAAATCGGTCGTTGTCACAAAATCCTCCATATCAAGAGTAATGGCATTTGGGGTATTAGTTAAGAGGTGATCATTTCTTAATTAGGGTCTAAATTATTATCTGTGGATGAGTGATGGAAATGCATGAATGAAGTCCGCCCATAAAGAAAAGGCTGTGACGCATGAAATAACCAAGTCATATTCTTGGCAATAACTGACGCTGTTGAAAAAATAAGAGACAAATAGCTGATCAATAACTGTCAGTTGACTTGTAAAGTGCCATAAGTAGCTACATAGAATGAATTTTAATTTAATCAAAGAATTAATTTATCTTTATATTATAAATTCATTGTTATAAAGGGTATTATTTTACTCCTTAAGTTTAATGAAGTAAAGTTGGTAAAAAATATTATTGCTTCAATCGCCTGTAATTTGGAAACAATAATTTCATTTATTTCAGAAAATATTTAAAATTATATTATATACAAACAGAATATGTTATTTCTATTACTAAACTATTCTGAAAACTAAAAATAACGGTCATTAAATCAAGGTCTTTTGGTTTTAAAAATCAGCATGATATACATTAATGATAATTTTGCATTCAGTTCTTGGCTATATAAAGGAAGAAATAAAATAGTTGTATTTATTTTCAGAGCCGCTACTTTAAATTGAACAAACACTATTTGAATTATTTCTTAGAATTTAACTAGATATATTCTGTCGATAGTAGCAAAATTTCCTTATCTTTTTTTAAATATGGAAAAAAAATCCCTTTGACCATTCTCCTATTTATGTTTATACATGTTAAGCTTCTAAAAAATATTCATTGACAAAAGCCTTTTTTAAAAATTTACATTCTCTTAGATGTGAAGTTGAATGTCTAATTAGCTTTCTATCAAATGACACACCGCAAAAGAATTTAAAAAAAAAAAACTGGGCTTTGAAGCATTTTACTGCTAAATTTCCATTTCCTTAAAATTTTCTTTAAAAACATCCTTGATTATTTCTCTCTTCTGTAGATTACTCGGAACTTCTTCAAAACTTTAAAAAAATAAGAGATATATTAAGGAGTCAGTTCCAAGTTATTTATTCCAGGAACTTTTTTATCGATTATATGGTTCTGTAAGGTTTCTAAAAAACATTTTAAAACATAAAATAAACATCATGGAGCTCTTTAGAATACAAAGGAAGGTAAACAAATACTCCAATTAAATGGAACTAATGAATTAAGGGGCATAATGACAGCACATTTACTTTATTTTTTTCTGTCGATTACTCTTTGTTGTAAAACCAGTTTACGTATCAAATAGGCATAGTTGTGGCTCGTGGTCTGAGCACCACCTGGTTCGAGTACCGATTCGAACATAGTTTTCCTTATTCAGTGCTCTAGTTGTGAGATGTGTGAATGTACCTCCACCCCCTATAAAAAGGGCGGATATGCGCATGAAGTAGCTAAGTCGTAAGTTTGGTCTTAGTTGACGCTACCGGAAAAACAAAAGTTGGTCACTCTGCTTAAATTGCAGACAGATTTGTCAGCGGGCTTGTAAAATACCATAAGTCACAACAACATATCACACTTTTACTAGAATTGAAAAAAATATGTATATATCGTTATCATCTTAAATGTTATGTCTTGAAGATTTTTGTGAGCCTTAATGGAGAATAAAACATTTATTTACAAATATTCTCTTTGGTTTAAAATAATTAAGATATGTTTTGCTTTCACTTCTCTTGAGTTAGATGGCTTATAATGACCCTTTTAGGCACGGTTTGCAGAAGTAGTGAAAAGAAATAATGTCAGCTGGAAAATAATTATCAAACAAACATAACTTAAAAGTGAGTTGTTGTTTTTTTTTTCCTTTTATAAATGTTATCATAATTTATATAAGCCGATACAATAGTATATGTCACTGTTTAACGTAGAAATAACTCCAATGAAAATTGAAATTAAAGCTGAGCAAACAGAAAAAAGATTTTCTTCTGAAATATTTCACTAAAAAATCTTTGCTCTAATTTATTTCATTAAAATTTAAAAATTAGTGAATAAAGAAGCAAACCTTTCACAGTTTTTTTGCCACAAAAGCTATTTAAAATGTTTCTCGAATCTGCAAAATACAAATTAAGTCTTTTGTTCCAAACCTAAGTTGGCATTTAAAAATGCTTAAATATGCCTTTGAAATAATAAATTGAAGACGAAAATACAAAGAGAGATTACTTGTTCATGATTATACATGTTCATATGGTATTAAAAAACGATAAAAATCTAATAAGAACAGTCTCAGATAGTTATATTCATGAAAGTTCTATCAAAATATCTATCGGAAAAGTAAATTAAATTTTGATTTCGAAATATGGATAGAGAAGGCTTTGATATAAAGTCAAACAATATCTAACAGATAAGAAAGAGCTAAAATAATTATCTTGTGACTAAGCAATTAATTTTATTTTTGGCACTCTCATTTAATGGCATTTAAATCATTTAATGATTCACCAATTATAAAACAATTGAAAACATTAAACGCAATTATTCTTTAACACAAATTATCATTAGATTCGTATCATTTATTGATGCCATTTTGACATGTTTAAAAAATTTATAATAACTTAAAGGTTTAATTTAAAATTATTTAAAGCATTAAGCAAATAATCACATGAGGCTCTCACTGTCAATATTTAAACAAATCTTTACAATATTTATTCGTTCATTGCTTTTTATTTAGATGCATTGGAATTATGAATATAGTATCTTACATCAAAATCATTTCATAAACATTTTATAGGAGCTTTAGAAAGGGATATTTTAGTGTGATTCTATTTACATTCATGATTACGGCAAATGGAAATTCTCCATTTAATTTTCAGTGATTGTAAATTTTTATTACATGAACTATGCCATTTCAGAGGAAGTCTTTTCATCATTTTGAAAAGAACCACATTATTACGTAATGTCTATTTTCCAATTCTTCAACCGTTTTATAATTTCATCCTCCTTCTGTATAAAATACGATGTAACATAATGTGGGGCATTTTAATTGCTTATCATTGCATGCTGATAAGCATTCAAAGTATATGACTTCCTTAAGACTGTTTCTTTAAGCAATTAAGTAATGGCACAAAAAATCTAATTATAATATCAAACACATTTTTCATTGAAATTTTATCCCAAAAGGTTTAAATAAAGGGTTAAATTTCGAAATTTTAAATTTTTCAAAAGGTTAAATGTTTTTTTTTTATTTTAATTTTCTTAACTCACTTGTAAACCATTTTTGAATACAAAATCTTGCGCACTTGTGTAACCTTTTTTTGTACTTCTTAGATCAAAATTAATACATAACTGAGTAAAGATTGTGGTCTCACCAGCTTAATTACTAAGCAGACTTGTAGATTCATAAACTACAAAGTACAAAAGAAGTTAAAAATTCATTCTACTAGCAATCAAATTATTTAATTGAAATTTTTTTAAAGATTTTAAAGGTTATTTTTAACAGTCTTAAGCATACATAACTGAAAAACGCTTATATGTAACTATTAACATCAAAAATAAGATATTGAGTGATGTAGAGAGTTAGGAATAACTTTTGTTAAATTTTCGTATTCTTTATGAGCAGATCAAAAGTGATTTCAATCTTACTCAGAACTTTTTTACACTAAACTTATATATATATATATATTCAGAAGGGTTATTAAATGTCGTTTAACGTATATAACACGTATATAAAGCTTACAAATTTTGCGGAAAGGGGTAAAAATGATTATTCCTCCTCATTTTCTTTTTTTTAAAATCCGTATTCTATAGAAGATTGGTTGAATATATATTGAGTTTATTTCAAGCAGTAATTAATCAACAGACAATGACAATGACAACTTGTGACTTAATTAATCAAAAGTCAAATGTGTTTCTGACAATGATTTTGAAATATTGTATAAAAAGTAAATCGATCGATAAATTTGTCAACAAAAAACGGTGACTGCAGTTTATAAAAATAACACTTGTTGACAGTGCAAAACTTGAATATAAATATTAAAGTGACTCCTGTGGCACATGGAAAATATCGGACCACTCTGACAAGACTGGTCGACTTGAGTCCTATGAGAAATCCCTGCCCACGATATAACTTCTCCCGTGACAAAAACGTCCCGGCATCGATAGTAGGTAGCCGATCCCCCTTATTTTTGCACTCACCACCTTCCTAATTCTACCAAACTATTCTAGTAAACCACTGACCTGAAGATTATCGTTCTCATATATGAAGGGCATTCTAGTGAATAAGTTAGAATATAAAAAAGACTGTTTAAACAACGCTTGTTTTTACAATTACTAAGTTTAATATAATTTTAAAATAACCAACATTAAGTGAAACTAAAATAATCAAAACCAAGAGACCTAAAGAACAAGCTACTCAAAAAATACATTATATTTTGACTTATGACGCAGCAAACATCTGGCTCTACTGGAACTTAGCTGGCTTTTTAATATTTCGCATACGAATAAAAGATGTATTTATATGAGAAATACAGACATTAATATTCTCATATAAATACAAAATGTATTTATATGAGAAATACAGAAATTAATATTCTCATATAAATACAAAATGTATTTATATGAGATTAAAGTAGTAAAAAGTTTACTATGCAATTGCAAGGCTTCAGGGTTAATTCTTTTAATGTTGAAGATTGCAATTATTTTCTTTTAAATAATTTGAATGCTTAGCTCCGAAACTATATAAATACTTTTAACTTTTAGAATAAGTTGCCATTTTTTTTAAATCACCTTACTACTTTTCATTTATTTTTTTTCCTTTTAAATCAGAATATATTTCAGAGATTTCTATTTCATGAAAGTATCGAAGAATTTTTAGATTTGTTGATTCAAAATGTTACTAACTGTTAAAAGCATTATATATATTATTTTATATAGTTATTATTCAAACAAATGTAATTAAGAAAAAATAATTTGTATTTTAAATATTTCACAAATATTTCCTTACAAATACGTACATTTATATTTATTTTTCCAAGAGTATTATAATTCCATAATTTTATTCTGCATTTAATAATTTCTTGATTTTAGTACAACTTCCAAATATACCTAAAACATAAAATATCTTTGGAGGTTTATTGCTTCATTAAAATAATATAAAATTCAAAAAAATAAGAATATCAGAAACTAAATTCTAAACGAAGTCTCAAAAGAAGGAAAAAATTATTAATCCTGATTCCAATAGACATGGATTCAGAAATGAACACCTAAACATACCTAATTTTATATACAATACATGTATCGATATCTGAGAGAAGATTTGAAAATTCGAATGAAATAAATTATCGTTTTATAATTAACATTCTGTTCAAAACTAGGTATATATTTACAAATAAAATCTTTAACGGGATTTTTTATTAATATAAAAAAACTGAATATAAATGAACATGATTTAGTCATCATAATTTTTAGCATCGATGAAAATTTATAAATTAATTCACTATATGTCACAATTTCAGTAAAAAAGGTTTTATAAAAACTAATTATTTCCAATGGAAAAAGAAATGCTCCAAAAAAGTTTTAACGAATTAAACTGATTAAAGCTGTAGCAAAATCAGAACCTATACATTGCTTGAAATGAATGGAATATGTTCTCAATGCATTTTTCTTTATCTTTATTCTTTTCTTTCAATTCTTCCAATTCAATCTACTATTGCTACATGTGCAAAAACTTTTAATTGGGTTCATAGATAGGTAGATGGAGTCTTTGTGCTAATTACGTTACACCAATCAGGTCTTTTGTTACTTTCTTTTCGCAATGAGGAAATGTCCTGTCAGGTTTCCTTGGCTAATCTCGTTAGCGTATTTTTGGATGAATTCACTTAAATGGCTAATTATACAGAAAAAAAAAGATATCGGAGGTTTTGTCAAATAATAATATGCAAATACATTCTAATCTCAAAACAAATTGTTTTTTAAAGCAAGATAATTAATTAATTTCTTATGAAACAATCCTGTTTTCCTTTACTAAACACTAATTGAAGTGAGATTTATAAATATAAATGACGCATCATGTAACAATTAGTAAACAGGTAGAGAATCTGATTTTTTTAAAAGGTGAGAGGGAACCACTTTATTTACAAACTCAAAAAGAAGAAAAAAGTCGGCATTATTTCATTTCTTTGATGTCACAATGTTTTTTTCTCCTTTTTTTAGGTTTTTTTATTTCTTTTTTTATGAAAATAATTTTATGAGAACAATAGGTAAAAAGATACAAAAAATTCAGTAATACCGAATAATATAAGATTTTTTGCTACTTTATCTGAACAACTATAAATTTATAAAGGGAAGCAACTATAAGCATTTAGTAAAGAGGATATTAAATAGAGTCCACTTTTGAATTTGCTATTTTTGTGTGTTCTTAGGAGAGTGGACTCTAATAGATACATTTCGGAATTATTCAGTCTGTGTTAAGAATATTTTTTACGTTGTTGTTTACAAAGGCGCTTGCCATTTAAAAAAGTCCTCTGTCGAAGTCAGTGATTTTCAGCTGAAGGCGTGTCTTTTGACATTAGTAATGCTAACTAGGACCGGGAGTACGTCTTAGCAACTCATGCATTACATTTGCATGCACAATCCCTTTTTAGAAAGGGAAGCATTCACATTTCTCTCAGATAGAACTGATAAAGCACAACCGTACCCAATCGGGACACGAGCACAGGACGCCCAGATAAAGAGAAAGACGCTCTACCCCTATGCCAGTATGCCGAATTTTATCATTTATACATTTTAAAATATATCTATATCAAATTTTTTTAATGTTTTGAAACGAATTGAATTATTTAAAAAAATTAAAAGATATCTATATGTATTTAAATTTCAAAACACTATAAGCATTTGAATTTTTTTCTATTATTTTATCTTTATTTCAGAATGTTAATTTGTGTGGATCGAAAATACGCAATATTTTTGTGTATTTTGTACATTTAGTTCCCTAATTTTTTTTTACAAATATTTTTATACACACTTACAGAATTTTCATAAGAATTATATATTTTTCTGAACTAAAACTGACTTTAACTATCTAAAAAATCTCGAAACATAAAATGTATACCCAATTTTATTTTAATGCTTTATAGAAATATTTACTATCAATTTCATTTAATTTTTTCTGAAACTAAGACTCCTAGAACATTTTTCATTTTAAATCTAATTCCAATATCAACTTAAGAAAATTTTATTCAAATGTACGTGATCCCCTCTTAACCTTTCAAATACTTATTACATTCAACAATATACACTGATGAAAAAAAAATCCCAACACCAAGAAAAAATTATTGTGCAGTAATGAAATTTTAGGAATAAATTTGTCTAGGTAACATATTTAATTGATTAACATTTCAAGATCACAGGTAGAGGCATTGGCGAGAAGAGTCATTTCAAATGTGAAATGCTGGTACATTAGTAACCGGTGTAACCGCTAGAATTTTGAATGCAAGCATGCAAACGTGCATTTATTGTTTCGTATAGGTGTCGTATATCAGTTTGTGGGATGGAGTTCTATGCCTGTTGCACTTGGGCGGTCAATGCAGGGACGGTTAATGCTGGTTGTGGATGACGCTGGAGTAGTCCTCCAATGATGTCCCATACGTGCTCGATTGGAGAAAGCTCTGGTGATCTAGCAGGCCAAGGCAACATGTCGACACTCTGTAGAGCATGTTGGGTTACAACAGAGGTATGAGGGCGAGCGTTATCCTGTTGGAAAACACCCCCTTGAATGTTGCTCATGAATGGCAGCACAACAGGTTGTATCACTAGACTGATGTACAAATTTAGAGACAGGGTGCGTGGGATAACCACGAGAGTGCTCCTGCTGTCATACGAAATTGCTCCCCAAACCAAAACTCCAGGAGTAGGCCCTGTGTGTCTAGGCCGCAGACAGATCACTAGCAGGCGTTCACCTGGCCTCCTTCTAACCAACAAACGGCTATCACTGCGACCAAGGCAGAACCGGCTTTCATCAGAAAATACAACAGATCTCCACTCCGTCCTCCAATGAGCTCTAGCTTTACACCACTCACGTTTCAAACGGCAGTGGTTTGGAATCAGTCGAATGCACTGTGCAGGGCGTCTGGCTCGGAGCTGTCCTTGAAGTAACCGATTTGTAACAGTTCCTTGTATCACTGTGGTGCCAACTACAGCTCGAATTTCAGATGCAGACGCAGTACGATTAGCCACAGCCATACGCCGAATACGACGGTCTTCCCTCTCAGTAGTACCATGTGACCCCCCGGAACCTGGTTTTCTTGAGGCAGTACCTTCCCTTGACCACTGCCGCCAATACTCATGCACAGTGGATACATTCCTGCCAAGTCTTCCAGCAATATCGAGGAAAGAAAACTCACCTTCTCGTAGCCCTACAACACGACCTCGTTCAAACTCAGTGAGCTGTTGATAATGGCTTCTTCGTCTCCTCAGAGGCATCCTTGAGTAACATTAACCCACTATGTCAAATCTCAACTGCAAATAAAGATCACGAACCTTACAGCGCTTATTTAAAGCAAACCTCATTTGCATGTTCATAGTGTTGCTACTAGTGCCACACTTACACGATTAGCTCAAGATTTGAATCGACGTCGTCTTTCAGATGTATAAACGCGCCTAATAAATTTCGTTTATCTAGTACATTTCCTTCCTAGTGTTGGGATTTTTTTTTCCATCAGTGTGTTTTATAACATTGTTTTTATTGAATATAAACACACATTTTGATGATTAATTTTAAAAAATAGAATTGCATATGTTTGCACATTTTTGCTTATTTCGTAGTCCATTGTAGCGTTAATTTAAAATGTTTAAAAATTTTTTTTATGATTTAAAACAATAGTTTATATATATTGCAAGTGGGAATATGTGCTTTTGTTGCTAATAAATGTGATTTTAACAAAATGAATTTGTATAAATTTAGGGGATTAAATGACAAAGATAAAATTGCATGTTTTCGTCCGTTATTGCTTATTTCGAAGTTCATTGATCCTATAATCCATAATTTGTTTAAAATTTATTTATATTTAGGATTTAAAACAATGGTATATATGTATTACAACTGGAAATATGTGTTTTGTTGCTAATAAATATGATTTTAATAAAATAAATTTCTTACATAAATTTTACAGCAATTGTTAATTAAGGGTTTTTGTATATTAAATTTACAAATACACAAGTAACAAATATATGATACGAATTTCTAATTTTCTCAATGTTTATCGCCACACTTTTGCAGGCCTCGGTAGCCTGGTAGTAAAGTCTCATGAGCCATAGGAATTTGGGTTCGAGACCCGATTCCACCAAACACCCTTTGGGTAATGGGGTATGTTGCTCTTTAAATCCGTCAGACCAAATGCCCTCCCGCTGGTGTGGAGTGGAGAGAGGGGGTGCCAGCTCAGATCACCTGACCGTGGTTCAAAATTACCAGACCAAAATAGCATCAGTGTTTCTTTAGAGCGGATCGTTAATATAATAAAACTAAACTCATAAATCTACATCAATCCTTCAAAATCATTATTAAACATAAGGCCAAATGTTATCTAACACTACTTCGAGTCAACATTATGCTATGAAAAATGCTTAATAATAGTCAGAACAACTGGAATAAAATCATTTTGATTAAAAACTGAAGAATGCTTTGGTTTTCTTTTAAAGAAAGTGAAGCACGCCTTTGTTAGATAAAGTAGTTTTGAGTAGAAATGGCCTTTTATAGTAATGGGAGGGGAAGGGCCAGATGTTTTTGAAGTGTATTTACAGAACTTCCAACTGCACTTAAAGAACTCCTCTAAAGTGAGAATACATTGTTTTTGAATCATTTCTCACAAATATATTTAAAATTATAAACTTTATCTCGCTTTGGTCGAAATTGGTAGTTCATATTATAAAATAAGCATTCTTTTTTTTTCAGAAGTAAATCGTTTGTGTTTGTAAACAGTCACTGCTTGCTCACATCAATAAAAGATAAGGAAGACATCATGCTTTCATCATAAATTCTACACAAATACTTAATTACGATAGAAATTCGAATAGGTGAATTTTTACACTTTCATCTTTATTATTTAATCTGACTTATTCCTTACATTTGGAATTCTTTTTACACTTTTTTTATTTAACATCATGGAAACAAAACAGTTAAACAGAAATCAACAGCCATTTTCATGTAGATCTGTTGGATTGGATTGTGTGGTTTAGGGGCTCAAGAGAGAAAACTGGCCATACTGTGCCAGAAATATTGCTAAAATATTAAATTCTTGACTTATATAAAAGTGTGTAAAAGTAAAAACTATTTGATAAAATTACATTGCAAAGTCTCTTAACATTATAAACAAGATGTAAGAAATGATAATAATAGAGAGTATTAAATAAGATGATAAAACCCGATTGCTCTTAAAAATTTAAAAAGATTTTTGTTGGGACGTTCCCCAGTAGATGTGTTGCTGTTTCTACGCTAAATCTGTTTATTATTCGATGAGATACAATCTTTTGATCTGCATAGAATTCCATTCAGCAAAACATCCGTTTACCGCTGTCTGCCTTTTTATGAGTATAAGATAATTAGACACCTGAATTACCATTGCTTTTCTACCAAATACCTCCAGTTAAACCGGGTTGGTTAGGTAAATAAAATGTAAATTGACAACCGTAAAATCATATAAATAAAAAATACATTGACTTGCCGCTGCAACCTTTCTTAAACTATACTGATCAATCAATTATAAAATGATAATCAAATGTATGTTTAATGTTATATTTAGTTTCATGAGCCAATTTGTATTTGAAATAAATCTTTATCAAAATTACATTTTACCTTATACATTGATGCAATATTATATTTTTTTAAGTAGTTTCCTATGATTTATAAGTATATAAGGTTTTATTTTATCAAAGTGATGATTTTTTTCAAATTTTAAATTAAAAAATGTTTAATTTCATTCCCGAATTCAACTTAATATGCTTTTAGGTAATTCTAAATTATTCTAATACAAAAAAACTTTTTCGAAATTAAAGAGTTTTACAAACTTTATGTATCTAAGAAAAAATAGAAAAAATCTAAGTAAGATGTAACAATCATTTGTCTTCTTCTAAAATTATCATTTATAAAGATTACTTAGTTTCCTCCGCATCGTCTTTGAAATGTAGTGAAAGTATTTACTTCAGCTAAACAGAATGGAGATTTAGTCGCACATTCTTCTGTAAAGGGGATTTTAGATTTATTTTCACTCTTTCTTTTACATCAGTTATGCTGCAGGTTTTATGAGTATTATTACATGTTTTTAAATTAGAAATAAACCTCGTAAAAATTACATTTATATTTCAGTAAAACCGGTTACCTCCTAAATTAAAATAGAAAATTAGGTATATGTTGTTTATACCCAAATATTCTAAATAAGAACAAGATATAATGGCACATGTTCTAGGGAAGTTTATTACTGAATTAAACTTATCTGGATGGTTTTCTGTCTTCTTTAAAATTAATTATAATTGTAAACCTATTATTTAAAAAGTCATGAGTCATTGTATCTTTTTGTATTTAGAAAATTTTAATATAAATTCTGCATCTGATTTACTATTTTTAGTTAAGAAAATAAAGGACTTCGTTATAATGTTAATTCTCAAAAATAAACTAATTATTTAAACTCTGAGAAATCATTACAAATAATTTAATAAACATTAATTAAATAAATTATTCACATCTAATACTTTTATTGTGACTTTAAACGAACAACAGCTCTTGTTTATTATTGAAACTTTGAAATCTTGACCATTTTTTTCTGAGGGAAATATTTTGGTGACCTCCACACTGAAATAGTATTGAAGAATATTTATAAATTAAGAAATGGTGAAATTTGAGATAATAAACTGGAAAAATAAAGAAAAAAATTGTTAAACGTAACAGTTATACTTTAATATAATTGAGGTAAAGTAAAAAATAAAATTCATGTACTACAGCATGCAATGAAATAAGGAATTCGCCTCCCCTTCGTATTGATTTGATCTCTACCAATCAAATAAGAGAATGGAATTTCAACCAAATATTTTATTTACAGCCAGAAGACAATAGAGAAGAGCAATTTGTTCTAATTTAGGCTAAATACTCGCCATTTAAACAACATTTGAAGTTTTCAGGTCTATCGTGAAAAGAGTTCGTGGAAACCACCATCTATTTAGAGAATAACGACACAATCGCTATCAGGGTGTTAACCAGAACTGCTGTCATTATGGAGAGTCAAAATGACGCAGTCCAAAGGTCTCTTCTCTTTTTCAAAAGCAAGACATGCTCTTTATCGCTGTCAAAAGGCCGTCTCCTTAATCTCTATTCGCCCACATCAGTTCTCCAACGGAAAGTCATCCAGCAAAAATTTCATTCAATTGTGGCACCAGTATTTCGGGGAGTGGGACTGTCCATCAATGACACCTCCTAGCAATTGACCGCACTGGAACACGTGTCAATGATATTCCTTCACAACGCGACCACAGCGTGATCTGTATGGTGAATACTCCTTTCCTTTAAAGAAGCGACAGGTTTCATCCCAACAATGAACTTCACACATGGTTCACTGACCAGATGTCGACAATAAGGAGTTTTCCCATCTCGAAATCTGGCGGCTTATAACAATGTAGTGCGTTAACCCGTCGTGAGCAGCTATCTGGACATGCCGCTTCTTGTGCACGGTACAGAGAAACATTACACCATTTAAAGATATTTGTATCAAATGGTTTCATATATTTTTATAAGCTGAGTAATAGCCAAAAAATGTAAAAGAGTAGCTGCAACATTTAAGTGAGATAAATAAATTGTCAATTTTTCTAATAATAGGCAGTTTTATCCCCAAATCAATTTTACATGCAGATTTGAGGCAGAATCTAAGGATATTTCGATGTATTGTCATCTATCGTCCGAGCATACATTATAATTGCACATTATAGCACAAATTAGAATACAAGCCATTGTTTCTAATTGTAAAGCCGTAATAAGCGTAATAATAATAAAGCGTAAATTTCAAGCCCGTAATTGTTTCTTTACTGTTCCAACATACTGTTTATCAATAATTTTATTCATGATCAATACATTGTGTTGATAAACGTTATCATTTGTTAAGAGGAAGGTGCTCCCACTGAGCATCTGGACAGGCGAGAAAGTTGTTAATGAAGGATAAAGCAAATCTGTTATATTTCCGCATTTGATATAGTGACCAACCCAACCTCGAAAATGACATACAAAAACAGAAGTCCAGAACCACTTTGATGATATTGTTCAGTATTGTACAAATGGCCCTTCTAATTTCCTGTATTGCTTTGAATTCAAAGTTCTTTTGATTTGTTAATCGCTGAAAATATATAATCAACAGGCCTCAATAACAAACGACGACTTTTATTAATACGACGACAACAAATGCTGAACCAAATTGTACATACACAATTGCATAGAAGCACACTACAACAATAAGTAGCAATAGACAGTAATATCAATAACAGCACACAAACCAGCCAGACAGAATTCAGCAAGAGAAGGGATTTGTTTCAGCGACTCTCCGTGATTTTTCCAAACGCCTTCAAATCTCTACTGCTTCATCCAACTGCTGACACACTACTACATGGCCCTCTCTCGACCCGTTTCTGATTCTATAATAAATTCCAGGACTCACCACACAGTTCAATTCACCATTCACTTGAGCTCCACTCAATACCTGGATTTTGTTGAACTGATACAGCAACACACCATTGACTTCCTAGGCGACTATAAATCTCTCGACGACTCTATACTCGACTGCCTTAGGCTTAGACTAGGTCGTAATAATTCCGGGGACGGGCAGAGAAGATTCTGGAACAAACAGGCATATTTCAGTTCCGATTAATTCTATCACCACAATTCTTGAAGATTCCATTATTATCTATTTTTTCGTCAAATTCATCGCCAGACCAGCTACGCTTTTGAAAATTTACAATTTGCTATAGCGTATGTGAGAAATACGCTCGATCTTTCATGTTGGTATGATGGCCGCGATCGTTGGAAGGTTAAGTAATTTACTTCCTAATATTATTCTACACGCACAGGTACATCCTACGAGAAGGGCTGTACCATGTCCCAACCACAGTTTCCACCAATGATGATTTTTTCTGTGATCTGATCATTCAGTTTTATCTGAATAGGAATAGTCAGTTTATAACTATCATATTTGGGAAAGAAACTAAAAATAAATAATGATTTTGAATATAAAGAAAGAATACGTTTCCACAATTTGAAGTTTTTATCTTTCCTTTTTCCTTCATTCTAAAAATAAACTAATTTTATTAAAACCAACATAATGACACTTAATATGTTGCAGAATTATTACTTAATTCTACAGTATAATTATTACTGAATAATTTCATAAGGAACATGATTAAAAGCAAATGATAGTTAAAAGCAAACAAAGCTAGAATAAAATCTAAGTAAAGTTTCTTAAATAACCTCAAAGGTAAACAGAAAGAGTCATAAGAGTCACTTAAAGAAGAAGTAATTAACTGTGGTTGATCTCAAAAGAATTGTAATCTTCATACTGACTAAGGAAATATTATTCTAAGTTATGAAAAAAGTAATCTTGTTTTTTAAGTCATCTAATTTTATCCTGTATAGTTGCCCGATTTAATATGATTTTGTTTTTAAAGTAATTAGGATAAGAAAAATGTATTAAATTTTCTTTACAATCAGTAACAACAACAACCATATTGCTAGATCCTATATAACATAATCATACTCAAAACTAATTTAATTGAAATAAATTATAAACTTCAAAGATTATTTTATTATGTTTAATTGAACTCTCAGCGGTCATATCATAGAAATGAATACTATGAAAATATTTTAAAATAATTAATAAGCTATTAAACATATGTTCTCTCTCAGACACTATCAATGTCTAATGATTTTTCAAAAGTTTCAAAACGAAGTTATTCTAATTGCTTTTTAAACTTATCTATTCTTTTCATGCTACCTATTAATTTCCATGTCAAATTATTAGGTTTAAAAAATAATTTTTTTTAAAAAATCCATAGTGTACAGACATTGTGTTAGAAATCAATGATAGGGTTGAAATACAATTTAAGGGCTAGTCTGTCTTAATAATGACGATACTTGTCTATGGCAGTAGATGCAAACACTAAAAGCATAGAAAGCATTCAGGTTTTTTTTTGTTCTTTTTTTTTTCTCTTCAATTTAAAGGAATAGTTATCTTAACAACGACAATAAGTGTCTATAAAAGAAGAAAAAAACAGAAAAAAAGTTTTCTGATATTGTTTTTTTTTTTCTTTCATTTCTTTTTGGAAGGGGATATTTCTATTCGTATGTTAAAATGAAAAATCCATTTTTTGTCAATTAAATGCTTTTTGCCAAGTAAATCATAAAAACTTGTATACTCGTAATAACGAAAATAATATATTTTAAATTATTTTTTATTTAATTTATCAAACGATTAATCCTTTAAAGTATTTTAAACGGATTATTCAAATCCATAATTGCTATCGATGACGTAGCATATTTTAATAGACACATTAATATTAATTTAATAAGACATTGGCTTAAGCTGCAAAGAAAATTACATATATTTTATTCATTATTTAGAGACAATTTCTCACATTCATTATTTATTATGGTATTATTTATTTAATGCTCTGTATATATTTTTTGAGTAATTTTATACACTCTCAGAATTTCTATGAAATCTACAGGATCCACTGTTTAAATAAAAATAGGTAATATAAATAAAAATTAAATAGAATAGAATAGAAATAAGAAAATATTCAAAATATCTTCATTGAGCAGATAAAGACTTGAAAGCGTAAAACGAGATTCTAAGCTATTTGTAAATTCATTAAGAATTTTTTAAAGCTATATTAATTTATTTTGAAAAGCATTTCTTGTTTTACCGATAGAAAAAAGAAGAAACATTTTTTTAAGAACAAGAACAAGCTATATGGAGTTTTAGCTGTTCATTTTTGTTAATATTAAGTAATATTAACTTTCTCTTCAGTTAATATTTAAGTAATCACAGGCAATCTGGGTGTTGTCGTATGTACAATGTCGTTATGATATGATTCAACACTAAATGAAATCACATGTTTACCATGGTTCCATTATCACTGAGAGCCATTTTGTTTCTATATTCAGGAAGCTGTCATAAAAATCGTTTGATTTCTATGTGCTGACAAAAAGAGGGAAATTTGTTTAAAATGTCTCTAACTTTGCTAATTTCAAACTTAATTTTACGATTTTATTAATAATTAAAACACTTTAATACTGAAACAATGATAATTACTTCATATTTGAAAATATGTATATGAAAATGACATTTTTTTTTCAATTTTCAATAAATAAGGTAGCACACCTCTCAAATAAGTATCACTATTTTTCATTTTCATTAGTAGTATTAACCCACATATTCAGCTATTAAACATTTGGAACACAGGAAAATATTCTACTATATAAGACTTTTAAGCTCTTCTATTCTTGTCTAAAAAAGAGAAAATAAAACTTTTTTCAGTTAAATAGAAACGCATACTTTATTCAAAATATTTCATTAGTTTTTCATTAGAGTTTAGAGTGAATATAAAGGATTGCAATAAAAACCGTCTCTAAAAGGCCACAGCTATTCAACCTCATGTTATTTTCAAATGTGAATAGCAAAGCTATTCTCCTAAGCCAAGACATGTTTTTAAATGCAAATGCCTTCATTTCAAGGTATTTCAGGAACAATAAGTCAGTCTTGAGTCTGGTGGTGGAATTAACATTTTCAATAACTTCTCTCTGTTTCTGTCCTTGATGGAAACAGCCGCATATCTTCTGAAAACAGCTTTTAGAATTTTTGCAAAGCTTCTTACGCGGTTCAATGTCGGTGTTGCTTTAAGATCTGAAAAGTAATTTCGTTTTATCTTTGTTATGCTTCTTCATGCCATTGTAAGCTGTAATGAGAAGGGGAAAGAGTGTATTTTAATTTTGAAGGGATCCCAAGAGTGTTGAGGATAAAATGCAAAACAGAATAATGTTTTTCCTGTTTAGTTATGTCTCATAATATAAATGTTACTAAGAATAAATTAATATAAAAGTTTATCATTTTTTTCTAGAATTTCTGAGATTTATAAAAATTCACAGGCATTGAATGCTGAAATATTATTTTACTCAATTCCCGAAAAATTCTGAAATTTTTTCTTGAATTGAATAGATAGTCTTGAATAAAAATTTTTGCAAAAAAATTACCTATTTTTCAAGAAAATCATTTATTTTTGAAAGTATCAAATTATATTTATCAATGCTTTAAGATGAAGCAATAAAGAAAACAAAATAAATCATTCTTATAGAATAATTAATTGATTATTTGAATAAAATAAATAGTAAAATATATCCATATAATTTAGTAAGAACGTTAAAATATATGCAACAAAATCTTCGAAAAATCAGATATTTTATCTCAGATCTATGTAATGCCTGTGAATGTTTTGATTATGCAGCAATTTTTGAAATATTTCAGAAATGTAAAAATAATTCTTAGATTCTGTGATAGATTATAAATTTTAAGTAAAAAATTCCATGCTCATCTTTTCTTTTTATAATACTTTTTTAATTGACATGAATTACCCTCTTCTGCAACTGTTATTGAATTCCCGACTGATTTAAAATGATATTTTATCGCTAAGAAAAAGCAAGAACGATACAATTTTGGTTAAAAGGATTTTTAACTAATATGTTTTGAATGATCATTTCGAAAAATTATAATTTTCTTTTATTTTTATTACTCGATTCTATCAGTAAACCTATCATTTCGCATTATTTTTACCATGCTCTTAATTTATGAGAGCAAGTAGAAGAATTTAATGCTTTAATGGATTAAAAAATATTTAAATGCTATTAGTCTAGATGTTCAACCTAAATTTTGTTTCTTCACATTTTTAAAATTTCGATAATTTTTATTAAATAATACAATATATTCGCTCTAAAATATTCTTGCTGCTTTCTAATTTAGTCACTAATTCATATTACCTTTCTTCCTTAAAATATAGATGTTAGAAACAATTAGTTTCATATTTAATGATTTTTAATTGATAATGATTAATTAATGGTGATTGATGTTTAGTTTATTAAGAACATGTTCTTCCTAATAAACTAAACTAACCACAACAAATCAAACTAATTAAATTTATTTATTTTCTAAACATAGAATTAGATGCTCAAAATCAATATTGTCTTTACACCATTCATCCCATTATGTTAGATATTTATAAAATTTAATATTTTAAAATGACGATTTTTCACAAGGAGGCATACCGTATTAAAGTGCAAGCTTTATTTATTGCTACTGTTGATTTTTGAAAATTAAAATAAAAATGTATTTTGATATAACAAATAAATAGGCAGGATTTTATTTATCATTTCTTTCAATTTACAACATTTTATCAGTATATACTATCAAATACCTTACTTTTTGAATATCTTTCGAAATGTCTTAGTTTGGATGTGATACACCAATAAAAAAATAACTTTTTTCATGAAAAATGGGCCTTTATGAAATAAATGTACGTTACCATTTGAGTTCGACAAATAATAGCTAACAGATCTGCAGATTAACTGGCTTTCTCCATTAAAATGCCGACTCAAAAGTTTTCCGCATTTTAACTAGGTAGTATGCACATAAACGGTTTATTTATAGTTAAAATTCAAAAATTAGTTTCACTAGGAAATGTTGATAAGGATAGATTTTATAAACTTAAATAAAACGGGTATTTTAAAAAAGCTGTTTACGAGATCTGAATTCAGTATTTACAAAGCTTGATTTTTAACGAAAGAGGAGATCCTTGCTTGAAGATGTAAAATTATTTTTATGTCAAACTGCAATAAAACGACTCTTGCTACCAAGTAGGGATTTAAAAGAGATGATTGTAAATATGAATGTACCTCAAACAAGTGTTCTTGCCACAAATAACAATTGCTATACAATTGAAAGTATCATCGATCTTTAGATTGCATTAATAAGTATAATTTTATCATGTTTTTCACAAATTTATTTCCTTAACTCTTACAACATGTTAAACCATTTTTCTTTGTATTATAATTTTCAAATTGATTGATGTTGATTGCTTGATTTTATCAAAAAATTTTTGATTCTTTGATTATATTAACATTTCTTTAAATATAAAAAATAATAAACGTTACTTAATTTAAGCGTACGGAAAAGCTGCTGTTGTTCCAGCAAAATCCTTATTTCCAATTTAAAGAATACTTAATAGATAATGTACAAATTATCTAGATAATTCACAGATTAACTAGATAAATTGAGAAATGAAACATTTTTCCACACTTTAACTGACCACCCTAGTTAATGAGCAGATTAACTGATTCCTGCACTTAAGTGTCAACATACTCGTTGGCATTTACATAAACAAAACAAGTTTTTTTAAAAAGAATATTTTAAATCACTTTTTTGAAATCACAAGAATTTTTTTCCTTATTATTCTAAACATTAAACAACTTTAAAGATTTTTTATAGTATCGAGGTTTAATTATAAAACTTCCAGTGTTTATTTATTTAGCCTATTATTAATAAAATGACATTTCCATTAAGAACTTAAGATATATGTTTTGAACAAACGAAATTAATTGAACTATTCTTAATTTTAAAGAGGCAGATTCATTCGAGTCAGAATCCACACGACGCTCTACTCTTGGATTCATATAGAATGAGGCACAAAAGGAAGGACTCCTCCTGGGACTGGAAGCGGGAGTGAAAGGGCATTGAGGCAAATGAAGGGAATCCCTGTTGGCGTTTCATTGAAATGGCAGAATGGGTATCAAACTTGTGAAGACAATTTTGAGCAGGGGGAGCACTTGAGATACTTCAGGAGAAATTTGGGGGAAATTTTACGATAGATTTAACTTTAGTCTAAATTGGATGGAATAACCCACTCAATTAATTAAAATGGCATATGCTTGTTTTGTGTTGCAGGATAAAGGTTGATATAATTGGATCCATACATAGATTTTGACTCGAAGCTATTTTTCTTGAGATTATTATGATTCAAGTGAAATCCATTATGTCGAAAGAACATATTTTATGATACGGTGAATGCTTTCAACAAAATTCGTTTAATATTAATTGATTGATGGTCACATAATTCAGGGAAGATTAATCTCGTCATTTTACTGGATTAAAATCATTAAAATATGGCTTTATTCGCATTGATTGATTATTTAATGATCTGCCTTATGAAAATAATAAAAAAATAAATCATTTAGACAATAATTAGATTAATTAGATTATATCTGAAAAGATATTTTTATTGAATTTGTTTTTTGAAAGGTAAAAAAAACATTTAACTTCGTTGTATCGACAAAAATATGAATTCATCTGGAAGTTAAAGGCGAATTACAAGGTGCATCTGTACAATATATTTTGCATGTATGGCATAAATATATAGTACAATTGTGAAATGTAGGCTTTCAAATGAGTAGAAAATGGGGGCTACATATTAAATACTAAGAATAAAAGTTATCAAATACAGTGATACTAAGAGTTTCTTTGAACGGAAATTACTTAGGAACATAAGCAAATCAATATTTATAAATTACAGATTTTCATGACAGTAAAAAATGTTTTTAACACTTTTCAGTAGTTTTTACAAAAGCCAATTTTTATAATTATTACATGTTTTTACCATTGAAAACATCATCTAAATATCTTAATTATACCTGGCTATAAAATTGTTCTAATAACATAATATATTTAAATAAATTCATAAAATAGATTGTAATTTTTTTAAATAATAATAATTGATTGTTTGCAGGTTTTTATTGAGATGCCAAGAAATTTCTTTGAATAGGAGTTTCACAGGAATATAAGCGTCAATATTTATAAATTACAGATTTCCTTTCTTAAAACTATGCATAAAATTTATGTTTCATACCGATATTTCAGAACAGTTAATTTGTAGATACTTTTTCCATTGAAAAACATCAGAATAAATTAATTACTTTTTTTAAATTCGTTTTTTTAATTCAAATATATTTAAATGAAACTATTAAATTTATTTATAATTTTCTCATGAATAATAATTGGATTATTTTCCTGTTTTTATTATTCATAAAATTATTTCTGACTGAAAAAAAATCTCTTGTATAAGAAGAAAATATAAAAACATTCGTTACAAGCAGTGAAGCATTGAAATTTTTGTTTACTTTTTTTGTCCTTTACTGCCATCATTAATTAAAGCAATCATTAATATTTACAGTTGAATGGATTTATTGACAATAGTTTTTAAAAATGAAAAAATATATCTTTCAATTTAATTTTCCATTAGCACTCAGTGTATACAAAATAAACTTTTACAGACAGTTTATTTGTAAAAATCAAAAAATTTATTAAAACAGAAAAATTCTGAATTTAATAGAAACAAAAAAATATATTATGTCTGTGTAAAAAAACTTTACACATTCTTTTTTGTTCCTTTATAGAAAAAGAAAATCAATAAATAAAAGAAAAATAGATATATAAGCTTCACTTCATTTGAATCACTGTTATTCATTTTGAATAATGCGATAACATAAAAAAGTTAAATGCTAAAACTTGTTAAACATTAATTGCAAGAAAAACAATTAAAATCAAAACCAGATTAATTAAAAAATTCGAGAAGCACTTAAATTTTTCCTTTTATAATTTTGTTAGAAACAAGCGTCAATTCCCTCTTTTAATGTATGTATATATCAAATTCTGGAAAAACTGTAACATCCTGAATCAACGGAGAAAAATTCTACTGCATCAAAAAATTTTTTAAAGAAACATTTAAAGGGGAGCAGTGCAATGAAAATAAGAAAAGAGAAAATAAAAATATCTAAAGAAATAAAAAAGAGATTTGACTTTAAATGATATTCAGTACAAAATGAACCATTGAATATTCGATGCCTGAAGCATAAATCTATACATTAAATTAAGTTTTTACGAACTTTTCTGTTATCATCGAGTATTTTTGTGTAATTTTTACAAATCATATTCATTAAATTATTTTTCATTCATGCATAAATATTTTTGGAACTAAAAGTATTCTTTATGCTTTTTATGTGCTAAAATTGCAGTTAATTTTACAGTTCATTTGCTTTCACGTACATCTTAAGAAATAACATAAAACAATTTTAATTTTGATAAAAAGAGTTTAATAATCTTCCTCTTATTATTTCCTTAGGTACATTTTGCAGAGCAAAAGAATCAACATTCTTTATTTTTTAAGTAGAATTTTTCTATCAAATCTATTTCTTTTTAGAATTGTTTATTTTAAACAGAGATTATTTTGAAAATTTGAAATCAGTTTTTAAATGTTGAGTTTTTGCAGCAGAAAAGGAATTGAATGTAGATTCATAATTCTATCAAATTCCAAGGAGTTTCCAAAGGTGTTTTTTTTTAATATTCGGGATTTTTTTGTAAATTAATTAGTTTTAGTTCGACTCGTCAATCCCTAACAAAGAAAATATAGCTTTTTGAAGAAATATATATTCGAAATTCCTGATAACAATTTTATCTATAAAGTAAGCCTTCTACTCTATTAATGTCTCAATAGACAGAAATATTTGTCTTGGGTATCATATACAAATTATTAATTAATAAAAGTAATCAAATGCTACTGAAACATATCTTCTTTACGCAAGATTTTAAAAATATCCAGTTATTAATTATAACTATAATTATTTTATGAAACTTCTTTCAATGAAATTATATAAATTGTGTGCATCAAATTTTTATTTGGTATTGAATAAAGCTGATTGACAGATTTTCAGCTGATCGAGGCTGAATTTCATGTCCGCATTTTTCACTTATTCTCTGAATATAATTAATACTCTAAGTATTTTGCTATTGGAAATTAATTTTTTTGACAAATTAAGAATGCATTTCATTTTTTAAACAGAATGCTTGATATTGCTGAATATTATGAATACTTATAAACATATTACTTAAGTAAAGGAGTAAAAGAATTATTAATAAAATATATTAATAATGAATTATTAATATATTATGAAAATAGAATTATTAATAAAAAGGTTCAAACTATTTCTGAATATTAAGTCAAAGAAAGCCAAAGATGTAAGTCGCATGTTAAATAAAAAATAACATTTATAATATACATTTTAGACGCACGTTTGTTTTTTAAATTCGTAAATAAGTATAAAATTACAGCTAAATATTTAATTTGCAAAATAAAAACTTTCTTCCTTTTTAGATTTCATCAAACTTTTAGATTTCTTGAGATTTCAGAGATCGAAAGAAGGAAATTTTAAAATTTTTCTCTTGCTATTTAAACGTTTTCCGATGTTTTCATTGAGGATTAGTTTTAGTTTTTGAAGATAAATTCTTTATTGCCACTTGTTATAAACTTTACCAAAACAACTATTCATCCTCCATGTGAATAAAATAATTGCATAACAAAAATTTAATAAGAAAACAGCATTATACACCAAGTGTTCCATCATCGAAAAAAAATTTAAGAAAATATTTAAACAAAAAAATATTCGACTGCAAAAAGCATAATATTTTACAGTTATATTAACTTAATATTATGGTTAGTAAATATTATCTAATCTGCGTTTCAAGATAATTTTTTAGACTTCCTTCCTAAAAGGAATCCATAAATTCTTAAATATATGGCAGGAGAAAAAATGTAAAAATAATTTGTTATATAGACCAATCAGATGATTTAAATATAATGATAAGTCGATTATGAATAATTAAACAAAAAATCATTCAGAAATAACAATATAAATAATCTTTTATTTGCAAACTTTCTTGACATTTTCTTATCTTAATTAGCATTAATAAAATAAATGTGATGTAAAGAAATTTGCAAATATTTGAAATTCAATTCCTCAAAGCCATCTTTTCATAAAAAAGGTGTTTTTTATTTGAATATGCATACATGATTTAAATATTTATTTCCTATTTCAAAAAATTTCTTAATAAGCATTTATTTTCAATGTTGCTTTTATAATAAAATCTGATGGAAGTATTTTTTTTTTCAAATTCAACTTTATTAACCACAAAAAATGTATTGAGAATAAATTCATTAAATATAGTAGGGAATTTTTAGATAATATCATTTTTATTATTTCTCAATGGATTCTTTTTATAAATCATTGTAAAAAATAATTTTTAAAAAAATGAAAAAAATGTCCTATTTTACCAACAATAATTAACATATTGGAATTAATTATAAAAATAATTAAAAGTTGATGTAAAAGCAGGTGATTACAATTACTGTTCTAAAAGAGTTCTTTTTTTATTGAAGAGTATCTATTTGTTTACGTTGATATTTGAACTTTGGATTCTTCTATTTACTTTTTCTGTTTTTAAAGAATAAATATTTGAATATTTTGTTACATCGTAAAATGAAGTAGAAGTATTACTCAAACATAATTTATTTTATTAATATTTAATCTAGGGATGGAATAGCATTAAAAATGGATATCAAACTGGATATTTAAATCTCTTTATATTTATTTAGCTTTTGACTTTCCTTGAAAATAACATTCAATGGCTATTTACAAAACCAAGTTGTTATTGTATGCTTTTGCATGCTTTGAAATTCAAAGTTCAAAACATATTTTGCAATAACGGGCAATAAAATAAACAAATTCCACCATTTAGGGAATAATTCCTTTATATGAGAATCGTTTTGCCCAGGTTATGAGACAAATCTTGGAAAATAAAGGTGCATCAGATTAAAATTGTGATATCACTATACATTGGATTAAATTTAGATATAAGATTTTAATTGTACAAAAAGCTTGATAAATAATATCTGTAGAATTTGATGCTTATTATATTAATATTCAACTCTTATAGTATGTCTTCGAAAGTATTGTTAATTAATATATTTTTCTAGAAATTTATTTCTTTCATACTATTCCATTTTTATAAGTAATTTATGATTAAAAATCTTTTTCATATCCTTTTTAAACAATTATAACATTAAAAGAATGCGATCATACCATGCGGAAATCACCTGAATGAATATGGTTATTAGTACTAGATTTAGTGTTTCATCACTAAATTAATAAAGTAATTTTGTTTTTTTAACAATTATACACCAAATTATTGGTATTTTTCATGTTTTATATTCAGTTTAGATATTCAGGAAAATCAAATGATTCTCCAAATAATTCAAGTTAACTTATCGCTATCAATGGTTTTGCTAGTAATTTTAATATGAATGTACAAATCTAACAAAAACAATTCTTATAAAGGAACTTTAATTAATAATCTGAAAACAAAAAATTCTTAATTTCCTTATTTTAGTTATTTATTTTTCTTACTTATAAGTATTTAATGCAAAAGTCATTATTTGAATAGAATGACTTTTTTTAATTAATTGATTCTCAAATTTAATACTAGATGGCGCCATGTGAGTTCAAAAACTAAATCTATTTATAAACCTCTCATCAAACTCTGAAATATTCAAATAATTTATTATCATCGAGAAAACACAAAGACGGAAGGGCAGCAATGTACAAATACAAAATTTTAGCTCATTTGAAGCGAATGAAAATTTGATTACAAATGTATTATGAATTGTGTTTCAAGTAAGTATGCCCAGTTAACACTAGATTGCCTAAGGCAGTCATTTTAACTGTTTTTCAATTTCAATTAGAAAAACAATTGTGTATATAATGTCACAGCTTTTTAGAATTTTGTGACTTTTTGTACAACATTTAAATGCGTTTATTAATCAATGTAGTTGCCTAACCCCCTCTTTCATTTCCGGTATATATATGTATTATACCTATATTGCCTAAAATAAGTTATTTTGACTACTTGGAAAATTTTAAATAATCAAATGACTTATTATTGAATTGAGTATATTTCTTATATGAAATCGGAGCCTTTCTGATTATATGAAATCAGATCGGCTCTGATTTCGTATAACAGTTTATATATTTTTTAATTACCGTCACTTGTTCGTTACTTGTCATCCGAATCTTTATGCCAGGCCTGCCATCAGAAAGTCATCAGAAAATGAGGACCCACAAACATCAAATACAACATATTCTAAAAAACGACAATTTTGTCACGTACGACTTTGCAATAAAAACAAACCAAATAATATATGTCAAAAATTTGAAAAATATGTTTGCCACGTACGACTTTGCAATAAAAACAAAACAAATAATATATGTCAAAAATGGGAAAAATATGTTTGCGGAAGATGTACACATAAAAGATTTCAATTTACATTTGCTTAAAATGTGCAAATAATCAATAATTTAGTTTTTGTTCCAAATGAAGTAATTTTTTATTGTTAATGCTAACGAATAACTTCCTATATGACTGTAAATAGTATAAGAAATATTAAAAATTAATTTTAAACAAATTTCTTTACACATTGGTTATTCTTTCACAATGCAGTCATTTTGACTGTTTTGGGACAATATAGGTATACACTAAGTCTCCGTCTTCCTAGTGATAGAGATATTTTTTTAGGAACTTCACATATTAAACTCTTTTATAGATTTTTGAAATAAAACAAATTATAATTTATGACATTTTACTCCTCAATGAAGTAGAAATTTACATTTATTATTAAATAGATATAATTAATTAATTTTGCATTAAAGCATGCATTATCTTATAATGTATTATAATATTATTAAGTTTTATTTAACAATACCTTTTATAAATCTTTAATTATGATAACTTATGATGCATATTTAAAGTTTAAGTTCCGAATCTTTTAAAGAAACAAATTATTATTATCTGCCTAAAGTTTACAAAGTACAATTAGCTAATAATTTTTTTAAGGTAAACCGTTCAATTTTGTAATAATGTAATTGCTCAAAATCGAAAAGTAAAAATTTGGGCAATCACAATAATAGTTTTTAGAAAATTATTTTGATAATCAGCACTGAAACCTAGTGGATGGTGTATCTTAATAAGTGAAGGACTACAAGGTGTAACTTATTGGAACTTGGTTTATAAACATGAAATATTCTGATTTACGAGAAAAGACTTTATTTCCAGTTCAATGCAATCATAGAAAGTCTAAAATAAGTTAGGTATAGAAGTATTTATTTCCTGACTATCTGCATGATTATATCAATATCAAATTAATCTGTTTTATTCATTTTTGATAATTAATTTTTATTCATAGAAATTTCTGGTATGAACAGAAATAATGAAAATATGATTTATATTAATATTTTGTCGTATTTGAACTTCATTTTGATCTAATTTACAATCAAATGCATGACTAAGTTAAGGAAACTTGCAAATCCACTTTTATAAGCAATCGTATTGTTAAACTCAATCTCTTTTTAAGTTATCAAACTAGTAACTATTTGCAACAAATGTAATGCAATTTATTTCTAAAATATACTTATCGACAATACTCTAAAATATATACCAACAATAGCTCAATTTTTCTAAATATATGCCATACAAATTTATGCTATTTTATAATTAAATGCTGCTACCTGTTTAACTTCGACTAAAGTAGGATGATGACAGTGTAATTTTTCGAATATAGGATTAGATACTAGGAAAAAATCCGAAAACCAATATACAAAAGTCAATAAACAATAACAAATATACAAACGATATCCTTTACACATTTATAAATTTCAATTTTAAAATAAAACTTTCAAATTCTTGATATATTTTAATAACCTTGTGTAGAAGTATACAGAAAAACTGAAGAAAGAATTTTTTTAAAGTCAACAGTAAAAGGAACCCATTTAAATACCTTTATGATTAAATTTATAAGGCAAAAAATAAATCTATAAATATTTCTTTCTTAATTGGGTAGATGAATTTCCGAAATCCACAGATTCGGAAGATTTGGATGAAAAACCCAAATTAAAATCGAAATTTCGTAAAATATATTTAAGTTTACTTTGAAGAAATCTGTAGTTATCGTATAAATATTTCATGAGCTTATTGCAATGAAGAGGACTGCACTTTTTCTACAAAAGTGTCACTGGAAAATCGCTTGCTAAACCTTATTTTTCTTATAATTTATTAATTATTAGAAGACAACAAATTAAATACTCCATTCTGATTTAATTTTAATTGTAATTTTGCCCTTTTTTTCAGCAATACTGGTCCTATTCTGAAAATATATACATTGAATTGAAATAATGGGTGAAAACTTTATTTACTTAGAATAATAAAATGTGAAACACAAAAAGATGTTGATTGAAAACTATTTGAATTAACATTTAGAGTGGTACTTTTATCCAAATGGATTCAATAAAAATGGTTTTAATATGGTGCAACTCAGTCTCTTAAATAATCAATTGCAAATGACACATATTTAGTTAAAATGTAATTATAGGCATTACTTTTTGTGTGTATTATTTTTTTTATCTTTTTTTAAATTCAAAAATATTATTGTTTTGTATTCCTTTTTATTTGTACTAAAATATATCATTAATTTGCATTGTAATGAAATTAAATAATTTTTAATTACCAGATCAAAAAATATATTATAAGCAACGACTTACTCACGATAGAAAAATAGATTCTTTTCTTAAGATATTTATGAAAGTTCAAACTCATATATATTGTTGAAAATTTCTTCCAAAAAACCAAAATTAGATAAACATAATTTCTCAAACATACTATGCAGAAATGTAAACATTTCAAATAATATTTTATATTTAGTATTTGTCTTTGATGTAAACACAATCTACTAGAATAACACAAATCTAAAATAGTGACTGCGGATTGAAAAAAATATTTTCTTTGAAAGTATAGTCGAAAATGATCATTAAAATGTATCAATGTTATTCCAATTCAGGACAATATATACTTATGTTTTGTAACATATGAAAAAAAAATTATACTTTGAAATAAATAAGGGAAAAGATTCAACGAAGCCCTACAACATTTTTTATTTGTATTTTTAGAAATTTTATATACCTTTTAGTAAAGCAGTAAATATAAAATTCATTCACTTTTGAGGTATCCAAATTGATAAAACCTTAAAAAGGTCTTTATTGTTGGATTATTGGAAACTATACCAAACAAAAAAAAATCTATGAAAGATATTTGATATTTGAAAATCATTCAAAAAAACAAAATATATTAGTTCCAAATTCTCTCTTATTTCTCATAATTTTAGCTTCATTAATATTCATCCTTAAAGGTAACTACATAATTTAGCTTTATTAATATTCATCTTTAAAATTAACTCAACTAATATTTCATTCATCTCAAAAATTCTTGAAAGTGTACTTATTTGACAAGATTGTTAGTAGTAGTTTACAGATTCATGTCAAAAATACTATTGAGTAATTTCCTTAACCATTCATAGAACATATAGAAGGGGATCATTTTTCTCTCAGAAACATTTTAGGTCGTTTAATATTATTAATTGATTCTTGTGGCACACACACAGACACACAAATATATATATTTGCTGGTATATAATATTAATTTATATAACTTTTACTAATTTGCTTACGCTTGATTATTGAACGCACACCAATATTTATATGTAGAGAGAGGGGTATCTCAAATAGCATTTTTCCTTATTTCATAGTTAATATCAAATTCACAATGGGAAATGATGAACTAGATTGTAATTATAAGGGCACTCGCTTCATATTCGCAGAAAAATACAAATAGTGTCCTCGAATTTAGTAAAGAATTTAAAAATGGAATATAGGTCTCTCAGTAAGTAAAAATGGAAATGTAAATATTATTAATTCTATAAATTTTTACAGCAATAAGTAAATTTCATTTTGGTTTACATAGAGCTTTATGACTTTGGAAAAAAAGTAAAAAAAGTCATTCACCCAATAAATGTTAATGTATTATTGCAACTCTTTTACTTCAATCAATGCTACGATGTTGAACTCCTTCCAAGTTACATATAATGCAAAAATAATTTTAATATATAACTTTCAATGTAATTAGATACATTCATTTCGTTTATAATAAATATACAAAATCAATCATTCTTTTTGAAAGAAGAAAAAATGTTTATAAAGTTTCGTACAAATCGATGAAGTCACTGAAGAGATTTAGAAAAAAAAAATACTTTTCACATTTAAACTTTCTCAATTTTATTTGCCAAACTTGTCAGGCACAGAAGAGTACAGCTGTGCAGGATAAAATTACTAGCTAGATTTTGCATTAGTAAGCAAACCGAAATCAAAATACTTTACGTTTCACTTCGACATCTTTCAACATGTGTTCATTTTATTCCAGACAATTTACAGGAACATGAATTATGTATTTTGCGTATCCGTATGTCTGCTGGAGTTCGAATCATTTTTCGCATGCCTGAGAGGGAAAAAACACAAATAGATATCTTCCAAGTTATTCTAAGCAACAATATTTTATAATCTAGAAAACAAAAATTTTCAATATTTTTAAGTGTGGAAATTCCAGAAAGCATTTCTGGAAATGAGCACAAGTACTGAAATATGATTTAGTAAATAAGTAAAATCAAATTTTGAAGTTTACATTAAAAATAGAAGATTTTGAATATCTATTTATGAAGCTCTGAACACCTGTATGCTTTTCTAAAAAAAATGTTGATCGATTTTTTTGCAAGCAAATGTAATAAAAAGTAAGTGTATAAAATTTTAATAACAACTCATATTCTAAAAGGGTAACATTTCTTCATTTCAAATCATTATTAATATTCTGAGTTCGTACAAACATTTATTATAGTTTATGGGAAAATCCCATAATAATTCTCTTGTTTTGTTTATATTATCTGCGCTTTCAACTTTTCATAACAATTTTTCTTAAGTTCTGCATATTTCCGCAGCATTTATTTATTAATTTTAAATATAGAATATGGTAAGAAGTATTTATCCTTAAAATAGTACAAGCAATCGAACGGAAAGAATTTTTGATTGATCATAATACCATATCTCAGATTGAAAATTCTAAAATGTACTTTAAACGTTCCGACCTAAGTATTTCTTGAATAGATTTATTTTGAGAATTACTTTCCTATTTGAAATATTGCTGTCACTTATGTAGAGCATAAATTAATTAACAGATTTCACTCGGACAAATTTATTCGCATTTGCTATAGGTAGTTTTGTCGGTTTATTACTTCTAGTATTTGGGTTTTATTAAATATATTGATTTATTATAAACAAAATGTTAAATATATAAACAGAAAATATTTCCATCAGTTTTGTTACCATAATATATCACAGCTAACACAACATTTTTGTAAACCTGATTGAAGTGCATTAATTTTTTGATTAAATGCAAATTATAAATGTTAATAATACACAATTAATTATATGCGATGTTGAATTGCAATCTGATAAGTGATATGAATTTGCAATTATCAATGATAAAACAAATCCTTTATATGTAATTTTAAAAACTCAAATTTTTAAAATAATACATTTCGTAAAAATAAGGAATTCTGATAAATTCTTTGTTTCAAAATCAGAGTTGCGAATTAAAGAAACAGCTGATATTAATAACTAATTATAATAAAAAAATCCACATGTTGAGTTTTTCAAGATTATATCATCCTTCAGTTATTTCCTATGATATCACTCTAAAGCTTGTCTGCGACATTAGTAACAGTAATGTAAACTACGTAAGAGCCACAATAACATTTCAAAATGTGCTTCTTGTTTATAGGAACAAATCTGGCCAATAAATGCGATTTCAAAATTAGTTGAAAAAAGTTTTAATTAATTGTTACTTATCAAATACAAACAATATAAAAAATTTCTAAAGAAATTTTATAAACCATTTTCTTTTCTCTTTAAACGGCATTAGTCTTATTGAGAATAGAGCTTACTGCATAAATAAATAGAATTTAGGAAGAAAGGATTACTCTGTTCAATACGAATCTAATCTTTTATTACTTAAATTATTTTGAATTTAACACATGTTCCAAAACAAATACTCAACTTGTTGTTTAAATTAAATTCTGCAGAAACAATTTTAATTTCATTTTTCGTTTCACTAAAGGTAAATAAGAAATGTTGCTTTAATTATGGAATTGAATGGTAAATTAAATAAAATTTCAAAATTTAGATTTTTCAAGACGATACTAAATAGAAATAAAAATGAAGTAACACAAAGTATAAAAACAAAATACAAAACTGCCTTACATATAAATTCATATTTTCTAGTAATTGTCTCTTTTTTCCAGAAAAATAAAATAAAGGCGATTTCACGAATATAATGTTTTATGATTCTTCAAAACTCTGTTTCATTTAAGTGTTATTTCATTTTAGTACTTTCATCCTCTGCACATTTTCGATGTCTGTATAAATGTTCCGACGTTAGTATAATCTTTTATAGAATATCCATGAAACTGGATTTTGATTACCCCAAGAACCTTTTATGGCTAGACAAAAACATATTACATTTCGTAAATGTAATTTTGCATTAGTAAGGATAGAATCCAATTTCTTATTTAAAGGCTTTCAAACAGGACAAAATTACCATATACTGCTATTTATTTTAAAAAATAAGGAGGAACTGAATGAATAAATATATCTTCTTTTATTTAAATCCATTATCATAAATATGTAAAATAATAGGTTCTTTATTTTATATGTATATCGTGTTGTCTGAAACCCTTTACTGAAGATTACGTTGTTATAATAACTGATAATAAAATAAGTTTAGTTTTCAAAATATTTTGTTACAATGTATCCATTTTACATCATAAATTTTGATTTTATATAATAAATGTAAAGATTTTATATATCTTCGACTAATTAGATGCTTTTTCACATATGAAACGCTTGCCAGAAAAAATAATAAAAACTCAAGATGCATTTCCTTTAGTAATTTTAGTTGTAAAAATATAATTATTTTAGAGAGTAAAAGCTTTCATTTTATTTTAAATGAATAAGTATTATATCAAATAATAAAACATAACTTTTTCAAAGGTGGTTTTTAAAAAAAACCTTGCACGAAATAGACTGATTTTACTTTATAATTTTAATATATATAGGGTTTAAGATTTTAAAAGTTTTTAATTTTTTAAATTCATTTTGATGCTTTTTTTTTGCACAATGTTTTCGACAGTATTTAAATCAGCCAATCACGATATTTAATATATTGTCAATTTTGAAAAACATGTCATATTTAAAGTACTGCCGATTTTGATTAGAACGATCAAATAAAAGTTTTATTTGTACTATTCTATAATGGGAAAGTACACATACACATCAAATAGAAGACTTTTATTTCAAACATTTTATTGTTTTAATCGATTTAGCTGTTCCACTAAGATAGTAATAATTCTAATAGTTTTGTACTATTAGCCTCATTCTGAGTTATATGTTTCATTAAAATCAAATATTATAGAAATTCCTATAAAATTCAACACCAATGACTGTATTTTTTTCACTGTGTTTCGTATTGTGTTTTCCATAGCATCAAATGTTATAAATATTTCATGCCATACGTAAATACATATACATATAAATAATTTTCATTACAAAATTTCTTTTCCCCTACTGAATTATTCTTTTAGAGAAGAAATTATCAGTTAGCAATGAAAGAAAAATTTGAAATAAGAGTAGAATATTTCATAATATATAATACCTGATTAATGAATTTAACGAAAGAATTAATGTTAAAATTAAAACAATGCAATGTTCACTAAAAGGATAGGCAAAGCTTTTGTTCCATTTTTATATACAAAAAAATGTCACTGTTTGGTGATTAAAATGTATTTTTGCAGTAAAATACTATAATTTTAATCTTAAAAACTCGCAGGGACTTTAAGCTGGATTCTGAAATATTAACTTTGTTACAATTAGTACAAATTTTGAACTTTAATCCTCTTTGTTTCTGTTGTCTTCTGTTTTTAATGAAAAAAATATGCGAAGAAAAGTAAGCAAGTAAAATTCAATGGCTTTATTAAATATTGATTTACATCATTAACACCACAATTAGAAATTAATATCAATACAAATTTAATTAATTAAGATATATATTTTATAATTACTAAAAAAATTTAAAACATTTTTCTTAAAAATTTCAGAAATAAGCCTTCATGCATTGTAGAAATAGTAATTCGAATGTGAAAAACACTGGCATTGTTTTCTTTATGTGAACGAAAAAAACGCAGGAAAGACTATTATCCATTTAAAACGAAAGGGAATTCAATTTCTAAGATATAAACATTTCTTTCAGTTCAAGATAAAATTTCTTCGATACCGACATTCTTCGTATTTTATTTTTCTTACTGACATCATTTTTTGACGGCATCTAATAACTAAATTCATGACCTAACTGACACTATTTCTCATCAAAAGCAGAGATTTAGAAGACAATTTTCTTTATCTCAGTTCCATAAAACATTTCATCTTAGAAAATAAATAGTTTGACGATTTTTTCTTATTTTGTAGGGTTTTAAAAACAAATAACTGTGTGCTTTTTTTAATTTTATTTTTTAGAGTTTTTTCCCATGGAAATAAAACACTTAAAAAAATGCATTGCTTTAAAAATAGGTTTTTGATTTTTCGGGATTTTTGAACAACTAACATTTATATTATATTTTTAGAAACAAATGTATCAATAAACTTTATAAAGATTTAATTAAAGAATTACACGCTATATGCATACCAAATTATATTAAATATTTTGTTAGCATTTGAATTATTGTTTTGGAAATGTTAAAAAATATGGAGTGAATAGTTTTAAACTTTATTGCCAATATAATTTTTTAAACCATGCTATATGCTAATTTTTCTGATGTAATCTGATGATGATTGGGTGTGTGCCGGAAGTGGCGTTACACCGGTGGAAAGCTTATAATTATTAAAGAAATTGAATTTAAATGGCTATCAAAAGATTCGCTATTCAAACATAACTTTCCTATGCATATGAAAAAGCAGTTAAAGGCAGTGTCAAAAAAAACATATAAATAAAATAAAGAGACTGCAGGAAAAAAAAATGTGAACGAGGCTTAAATGGTTCAAGTGGAAGAGTTAAGTGAGACATAATTAGTGATAGTAAAATTTGTCAAAAATAGGCGGTTTAACATTGGAGACAGAAAAATAAAAGTAAGAATATGTTAATTATAGGAAAATGTGTTAAATATTATAGTGTCAATCGTAAAATGTTTATGCAGTATATTTTCAAAAGCACTATTTTATTAAAAAGGCTTCCGTTTTCTTCTTATATTTAAATATCCAATTTCAAAAATATTATATGTTTGTTGAGTGGAAGTAGAAATTTTGAAGAAAAAGAATTTATAAGTTGCATTATTTAATGAAAAGATATGTCTGAAAAAATTAAAAACAAATGTGTAAAGTTTAAGTGAGTATAATATTCTAAATTGCCTATATGTTATTATCATCATCAGCTGTCGTGGATATATGAACAGTAACATAACAGCAGTAGCCAGGAATGAAAAATGAAACTATTTTTTAAAGTGTGCACTAAAACATTATTATTGCAAAAATATTCATAAAATTTTAATCATAAAGCACAATAGAAACAGCGTTTTGTATTCTAAAACATGTAAATATACATATGACTTCATTCTAATATTCGAATGCAGAAATTGAAAACTGGATATTGCTTTCATCTCCAAGCAACGCATGGAGAACTTTATTTCCTTTACAAATAAAACTGAACTCGGGAATATTTGTAGGTACCAAAATGTAATAAAAATAACGAAGATTTCCAAAGAGAATCTTTTTTTGAGAAAAGGATATACTTTTTTTCGTATCCTTTCAACTGCGTCTAGTTCTTGTACTTCCGGTTGTACGATTGATTTTAGTAAGTAGCATTCAGAAATCGATTATTCTTTCATAAAAGAAAAGAGAGCTTCTTTTTCTAAGAAAATTAATTTCCTACCCATGAATTGTTTCTTCTCTCGAAGTTATTTGGCTCAGAGATCAATCAAATTTCATTTCTGGAAACATCAACTCCCACACTGACAAATCTATATATTCAACTCAGTTTCGAAGCAACTAAAATTATTTTCTAAAAATTAAATAACTTCGCTAGTTTCATATTTCTAATATATATGCTGTTTGCGTTGTTATTATTTTCATCTGAATATCACAAACAATATAAAAAAAGGTTTGCGTAATGCGCAGGGTTTAATTTACAATCTTGGCTCCTTGATATGCTTCAATAAATCATTCCAATAGGAGAAACTATGTAATGATTTAAATGCTGCTTTATTTGAGACAATAAATAATCTACTGATTAAATCTCAATAATAATAAAATTTTCATACAAATCTTCTACCGCTCCTATAGTTAGTAAAATATTTTTGACCAATCTCCTTTTATGAGAAAGTTTCATACCAGTCAAATAACCAAAGTCTGAAGTTTATTTTATTATCAAAGATAGCCTTGAAGTAGTGTCTAAAGTAGATTGTCAAGTTTCTCTCGAATTGTTCATTGGACTGGATAAAATTCAGCTAAAGGTTTTGACATTCAAACTTTATAACTGGATGAGTTTTGGTATCAGAAGATAGGATCAATTTCTTCATAATATTTTCAGTAGTGCAATTCATGGCTTAAATAGGATAAACTCATCTCTTTTGTAAAAGAATTAAATATCAGGCCATCATTAGAGTGGATACCTAATATTCACATCTCAATAAGTAAAAAGTGTTTTGGACATGTATAAATAAGTATTTCGTGAATAGTAAACAGATTTGCATAATATTAGTTCGTAAAATGAAGTATGTGTATAACTTATTTTCACAGGAAGTGATTAATTTTTTAATCCTGAAATAGATTGTCTTTCTCTTTGTTTTTAGACATAAATGTGAATGGAAATGTACATTTATTAAAATATAAATGTAAATGCAATGCTTGGTAATGTTTGTTGTTAATATTATTTGTCATTGAAAACAATTTTGATTACCTTAAACGAGTTTTGTAAATCCAAAACCTGTCATGTATTTATTGTGCACCAGGTTAAATTTAATCCAAACTGAAAAGTTGCTTTCTTCTGAAAAGTCTTTCTTTTGAATCTATGTTTGATAAACAATGACTGACCAATGATATCACTATACCTTGGATATAATTTAACGTCAAATGTGTAACCTCTTTTTCTTTTAAATGCGATATTTCTTAACAGAAAATATTTAAATTTCTTGTTTGTAATTTTTCTACATATTAAAAAAATGTTTTGATTTTCTTTCTAAGTCATAACCAAAATCCTATCAATTTTTCATTTAAGAAGGTAAAACTTCTATTAAAATAAATAAAAGCAGTTTTTGAAAACACCCTTATAGTAGAGTACAAAAAATAGAATTTTGTAGTTGAATTATTTTTTTTCTTTTTAACATTTAAATTTAAATTATTTTTTATGTATAATGGAAACTTTTAGATAATTTTTCTCAAATAGTTGTCATAATTCATATGAAATGAAAATTAGATTTTATTAAATAACTAACTGATAATTGAATTTTTAAGCAACAAAAATTAAGTTTTAAAGTACTAATACATAAAAAAAGCATATGCGATTTAAATAACAATAATAATTTAATCTGAAGTAATTAAAATAGAATTAAAGTGCATGGAGAAAGTAGGGCATTAAAGTAAAATCCTTTCTTATTTAGCAATTTATTTTAATATCCTTTAGAAAAAAAACATTTCATAGAAATAAACTTAAAAATGTCGTAATAATTAGTTACTAATTTAGTGGGAAATATTTTTCATAAGCAGCATTAACCGAAGATTAACCTTGGATTTTATTTTTTCCCGCAGTGTTCTACAAATTATAGAGAATCAAAAGAGCTCATTTTATTCTTGAGAAAAGGAATACTCCGCTTGGTATTTGCAGATTTAACCGGTGAATTCTTAAAATTTTCTTTTGATGCATTTATCAAAAGATTTTAAAATGCCAAAGCCCTGTTTAATGTTTTCTAATTTAACTGAAATCAGAACCATAATTTATATAAATATGTTCCATTCGAAAAACCATTCGGAAATAAAACATAAAACCAGTGACTTGTCTAAAAAATGTTACTTTCATACCTCAAATAAAAATAACCTTGACAGTTTTCGATATCTGTAAAAATATATATTCAGCTTTGCACAATACATTTACTGTTCTCTTAGACGAAGATAAGAAAGGAGTTCGTCGAATAGAAAGTAACAATTTGAAGGGTCTCGACACTGAGAAGTTTTTATGACCATGAAATGAACATGATTTTTTCTTACTTGAAAAACGGAATTTCAATGGCTTTTAAAATGGTCTGACTCCTCTCAAATCCACTTTATTTTACAAAGTGGAAATGTGGTGTTTGCCTTTGGGGCTTGACAACTCCATTTCTTGAAGTATTTCATGCACTTCTGAAGTAAAAGAGTCAAAAGGAAAAGTTTTGGAAACTATTCTCATTTTTTACCTTTTATTTTACAAGAGTACTGGTTCAAAGTATTCTTTAAAGTTAGAGATTTTTGAAGTTTCCATTTATTTTATTGCTATCATATGAAAAAAGAAATAACAAATACGAAATCATATTTTTACAAAGTATATCATAATTGTATTTTTGAAAAATATGAATGTCAATTCTGCAGATTAACCATTGTTATCTGTTATGAAAAAATACTTTTAATTATTAATAAATGAACAGGACATTTAAACCTAGTTTATAATTAACCTATTTTACTTTGAATATTAAGTAAGAATTCAATGTAAATATTCTTATCTGTCATTTTCAAAACTTTTGTCATAATTTGATGATAAACACTGATTTATAAATCATAATTCTATTTTAAAATTTTATTTAAATAAAGGAAAAATGATACATTAATTAAAATAAATTAAATTAATAAAGTTTTTTCATTTAAATAATTATTGAAAATACCATGTTTAATAATATGAAATTAATAATACAGTCAGGAGTTCTGTAATCTTCAAGATCTCTAAAAAAATTGAGGATATGAGGAATTATTGGAAACAATGCGAAAAAAATTGCACAGAAGTCTTATTGAAGCATAAAATAGGTATTTCATAATGAAGATTGTTTTTTATTTCGTAAGATGTTTTTAAAATATCTTAACGAATTATGCATATTCTTAATGTGTGCAACGTTCTTTAAATTCACTTTATTAATAAAATTGTTTTAAATTTCAGTAACATCCTAAAAATTATATATATTCTTAATACACACAGCTTTCTTTAAAACCAAATATCATCAGATAAAGTTCATGGCATTAAAAATGTCTAAAATTTTGTTGCCATTTTTCGATTATAAGACTTTATTTCTGAAAGTTATTTTCATGTATTAATAATATCCCTGTGTGAGTAATTTAAAAATAAAATGTTAAATACCACGCAAGTATTAATGTATTATCTTTACAATAAAACAGCATTCACTTACTTATAATTCCAAGAAGTTTGATTCTCGTTACATAGAATATCCTTCGAAGTCTATTTAAATCAAAATTTTAACTTTTTTACATGCTTACAATTCTACTGAATCAGAAATTATGGACAGGTATTGTATATTCTGGCGAAGTCTCCACATCAGAGTTCTTTTATGTCTAAATGTGCAAAATTTGGAACTTTTTCAAGAGTGCTTCATATACTATCACTGTTTCGGTATCCAAATCGTATCACATATTTATTCCTATTTAGTATTAAGTTTTTGATAAAATAAACCTTAATAAAACATTTAATTAAGTAAAAAAGTTGATTTTCATAATTTCAGCTACATTTTTGCATTTAACATGATGAAGATTTCAGACTTCTTATTTTCTCATATTCCACTGAAAAAAGCACTGATGTAACATCAGTGTACTTCTACTTAAAAATGCAGGAAATTTTACTCTTTTCCCCAAAAGTAATTGGAAAACGATTTAGAAGATGCGGTGTCCAAATTATATCACATGTTTATTACACATATCTAATGTATTTCTAGATGAAACAAGCCGTCTTAAAGTATTGAATCAAATAAAAAAGTTGATTTACAAAATGTGAGATACATTTCTACTTTTATCTCGATCGATACTTCAGGGGTTTTATTGAGGTTCACATTTCCACTAAAATGCACTAGTATTTTATTGAATCACTTCTATGTATAAATGAGAAAAATTTGACTCTTTTCTCGAGTAATTGAAAGACTGTCAGTGTTTTGATGTCTAAGTTTCACGTTATATTTATTTTGCATTTACTGTACATTATTTGATCAAATAAACCATTTTAAAACAATGCAATAATGCGTTTTAAATTAATAGTTTGAATCAATTTATCAATTATTCTGTTTTAATAAAGCTACATTTGGTAACGAAGAGATGGATATGAAGAATTCGATTCTTAGTCTAAAAGAAAGATGGCCCAGGAAACAGGAAATGCTCATGGCAGCAATAATCTAAACAGAAAGTCTTGGTTAATATGAATCTTGTTATTTAAAGAAACTCTAGTTGAAAATAGATATATTTTGGCAATTTAGGGCCTTTACTTTTAATTTTCTGGTTTGTAATGCGAGGAAATCATATGTCAAAAATAAATTTATTTCAAAGATAATTCAATTTTTATGATAAACAGTTGATGTTGATATTAATGAAATATATCACGAGTAGAAACATTTTTTATAATTCAAGGCAATAAGAAATTCAATTAGTGTATTTCAGATTTAGTGACTAAAGTTAAATGTCTTAAATTAAGGTATCCGACTACGTTAAAAATATTGGTTATCGATCACATTGTCGATTTATTATTATTATTATTTCTTGTAGTTCAGACTTCCCTTTTTCCAAAACAATTTATCTTTTCTAAGAAGAGAAAGGTCTAAAATATCATCCAGGGTCACATATTTTACTACTAAAATGCATCTTTGATTTCAATTTTCTCAAAGCTTTAATTTTCATTAAAATTCTCCACCGTTAACACGATATCTCAAAAACTAATTGAGGTATTTACATAAAAAGTTTAGTGAGTGTTTTAATTAATATGACCAATAAAATACACCATAAGTTTTTGTGTTGGTCAATAACGCTTTCGCTTATAGGTGTTTTTAGAAAAATTAAGTTGTGATTGAATAGAAAAAATGCATATATATGTATATTTCTACCTATAACTTCTTTGCATCTCAAGATTTTGCTAAGATTTTCATTCATTTCATTCATCATTATATTCTATAACTTGTGTTGAAAGTAAAATAGGATTTCAGTATTATAATTGTCTTTAGATTGTTAGCCATTTTGGTAAAATTTCATGAAAATTCACTGCACATTTTCATATTTCTCAAATTATATTATGTTGGGAAATATTTTTATGCATTTATAGTATATATAATTGACTATATATCTAAAATCCATAAATAGTTTTGAAAAATCCAAAAGCATTTTTTCAAAATTTTTCCTTTGAACGTAGTCAAATACCTTAAGCTAAATGCCCTCTATTTTTTTAATGCTTTAAAGTGGATAGAAATTCAAACTTATAAGCTTAATTGACTTATATAACTTCTTTCTTATAACGGTAATTATTACAAATGCATAATTTTTAAACCAACATTGACAAAACGCTTTAAAAACTCTTGAATAAAATATGGTACATTTAATCCTGTTGATTCAATAGGTTATTTATAAATTTTTCTTCAATTATTTTTATACGAAAGAACGCTATTTTTTTCAAATTAATGTAAATGCGTCATATTGTTTATTCACATTATAACGCTTGATGCTATCGATTAATTCTTCTATTTTTGACCCAAATTAATAATTGTTGCAACTTTTTTATTTTGTTTCCTATTTGAATAACACAATACAATCAACAATAAAATGCTGAAATTAACCTAATTACAATCTGAGAGTTTTATAATTAAGCTGTAATTTAGAAGAATTTTCAATCCAAAAAAAGTATTAACTTTTTGTTCTGCCAATTATCTCAGTGTAGATTTATCACCAGATTATTGACTGAAAGCAATCGTTTGTCAGTTGAAATGTTATTCATATAAACTGTCTTACGACGATAAAAGTCAGAATCAGCCATCTAAATAATTTTTATGCATGAAAGATCCTGAATTCAAATTTACTATTGAAATATATTTATAAGGTTGCTTTAATAACAGTAATTTATTAGAGTCCAAAACCCTCAATACACCAATATCTGATAGATTGATGATTCACTGCAGGTATTAGATATTGCTTGACATTAATATGAACTTGGAATGCCTCAGACGGGAATTGTTGTCTGAAATGAGATTGCTGATTCTAGCAAAACCTATAAATATAAATATCATGAGATTTGAGAATACAATGCATTTCGAGATAATTATGTTTTTACTGTGCGACATTCTGTGTTTCATAAAACATTATTTAAAAGCGCATAAAATGTCCTTTATTTTATATTATTATTATTATTACCTTTATTATTATTCCCTTTATTATTATTCCCATTATTATTATTCCCCTCATTATTCCCTTTTTTATTAGTATTCCCTTTATTTTATACAATGAAGAATGCTTCATTTATTTGTAGTAATATTTAACATGGCTGTATTGATATTTTATTAAAAAGTAAATCATGGAAAAATATCTAATATTTGTTTAGATATATCTAAATCCATTTTGTTGAATGGAATTTATTTTTACATGAATAGTAGAAACTTGATTGAATTAAAAAGTTGACAATAATGTAGCATCTTATTTATTTATTAAAAATAACCATTTTTTAAACTTAATGCTTATTGTATTTTTTAAATATATTATTAATTTACCAATATTAACATCTGTATTAGTTAATACTCATATTTGAAGACATTTAATATCACAGAAACATATGCCATTTCTTTTTGTAGTCCATTTTCAAGTATTAAAAATGTATATTACTTCAGATGCATTTTTACAGATATTACAAAAAAAAATACTTTATTCTATTGGACTTTTTTAATAGTCGTTTTTGAAGTAAATAATTTACCAATATTAACATGTTAGAAAAGGCTTCATAACATACAAACATATAATAACGGTTTTTGTTGTCTCTTTACAAGTATCAAAAATTAGTATTTTTCGATATACATAATAGTATAGATAAACATTATTTTTCCCTTTATGTTTTTTAATGTTTTTAAATCTCCTATTTTGAAGGCATGATTAATTTACCGATATTTACATCTGTATTAGTTTATACTCATATCAGAAAATGTTTCATTACATAGAAACATATGACACTTCTGCTGTGGTTCATTTAAAAATATAAAAAATATCTATTATTTCAGATACATTATATTACAGATAAAATGTATTTTTATCTTTATTCTTTTTGTCTTTTTTAATCATTTTTAATGTATAATTAATTCCCCAAATAGCCATAAATCGAAAAAGTTTTATAAAAAAGAAAAATGCGGCAGCTTTCTTTGTTGTACATTTTTTAGTATTAAAATACATAATTTTTTTACGTGTATTAAAAAAACATTACAATTTTTTTTTATCTTTATTATTTTTGTTTTTTCAAACCGTTCTTTTTTGAAATATAATTAATTAACCAATACGTGCATTCGTATAAATTTATACTCATGTTAGAAAATGAATCATAAGGGTTAAACATGAGACCATCTTTAGTGGTCCTTAACAAGTATCAAAAATGTGTATTATTTCATGGTCGATTCTATACACATACAGGATGCAATATTTTTTCCCAGTGAATGGTTAACATTAAAAGAGAAAAGTAAATATTTTTTTTCTACATTAGATGATTTCACAAAACCAAAACTTGAATCATAAATTACTCTTATGCATTACGGTAAATATTCTGTAAATATCCATTTTCTCTAACTGAAGGAAAGACGATTTTATCACAAATCTCAGGTGACAAATTATCTTTTATATCAAGGAAGGAGTCCCTTTATTCTCTTTTTACCATTGCCGGTGCTCTTGTACGCTTTTAAGACTATTTCCAGCATATATTTGTATTCATAAACAAAACTTTTATCTCAGAAAAGACAGACACATGTCCTCCGGTAGCGCAATACATATCTATTACTGTAAGCATGTTTTTTTCTCTTTCAAACACATGGGTTTTCTTCATGTGATAGATAACAATACTAGCAAAATAACTTTAATAGATAGCAAATGCTAAACTAAATCGTCTTATCTGAACTTGTGCTTCAATGATGTTGGGTAAAATCTTGCAATCTACAACCGAAACATGACTAAAAAAATATTGATAATTAACAAAAGCTAACTTTTATATATAATTTCAGGGTGTAAGATATTCGAAATTCTTAATGCAACATCGGCTGTCTGCTTTTTCTAATGTATTTTAAATAATATGGAGCAACTATGAGAATGCTGTCGGAAATTAATATCGATACATATTTTTTCAAATACTCCATTCTTTACTTTTTAAATATTATTTCAAGAAATGTATGAAGCAAAGATTTATTTTAATTAAGTATTAATATTATTTAATTTTTAGAAATTGTGTAATGCTTTCATTCGTATTCATTATGTTTTAATTAGCAAAATTAAAAACTCAAAATATCTTTCGATTATGCAGAAACATTGTCGGTGAGTAGTAATCAAGTATCAGTTTTGATTTTTTTTTCAAGATACTAGAGTTTTTCAGCAATCACAGATTCACAGATTTTTTTTCCAGTCTTTGCAATTATTTCCATTTGGGTATTGATTATTTCAGATTTTATCCAAGTGCATGGCTTCAAATAAATTCTTAGTAAAAGCTCTTTCATTCCGATATTTGTCCTTAAAATTTAATAAATATTTTTTCCAGTTTTATCAAACTTTTTATTTTACGAACAGTTTTATATATTTTTCGAATTTTATATTTCGTTCGAAGAAAATATTGGAGTTTCTATTTGAATAATAGTTCCTTCGAATGAGTTCATATACAGAGTATCCAGAAATAGACTGACTATTTTCAAAAATACTTAACAATTGAATGGTTGATGTAAAGAAATTTTTTTTTTGCATGAAATTCATGTTCAGGGTATTTTTTACCTTTGTTTATGACTGTAGTTCAAAAATTTGTCAATAGTTGCGCAGTAGACAATAAACATATAAATGAAAAAATAATTGAAATTTACATTAAGACTTTTTAGTTAATGTAGAATTCTGAACAATATTTTCCAAACGTCCACCATCAATCTCAATCACATGTTATAGTTGGAGGAGGAAAAATCGGCATTCATTTTTGAGGAGACTGGTTATTTATTCCAGTGTTCAGGATTTGTCTGGTACCAAACATCCTTCAAGTGCCCCCAAAGGAAAAAAAAACTAATTAGTGTAATTACCGGATTATCAAAATATCCTCTAAGAAACAGCACCAAGTGCCATTTTTGAGAAATCAGGATGCTCATGGTTTGATTAATCCTTAACTGAGGATATGCGGTCTGTGAGACCACTAGCAATGGAACTTTCACCCCCCCCTATTCTATTTTCAGCTTAATTGAGTGGATTGATCCTGTAGCTTCCTATTGTGTGACCTTCAACACACTTGCATTTTTTCAACCGGTTTCAGCACATGCTTTTTTTAAATAATTCAGTTATTTCTTAGAGCGGTCTCTAAGACCACACTCACTGTTAGTATCTCAGTGAAAAATAAGGCTTAGCAGTGGTGCTAAGACCTCGAATTATCATCCAATTTACTGATCCTATTATTAATCAGTAGTCCAGACACTTTTAAATGAAACATAAAGTGATTTTTGTGAAAAGAATATTTGTAAAGAAGAGTTCTTTGATGAATGTTCATATTCAATTTATTCTGATATGCAGGTTCAAACATAATTTGTTTTTCTAGTGATAACGTATTTTGAAAAATTTATAAAATGTATTGATATACAAAGTATACCAAGATAAATATATAGAGAATTTATGGAATGATTTTTATTCTATTTATTAATCTGTTAAACTCTTTAAGAGGCCTTCGAAAACCGTGCCTTGAACGACACACAAACCGGTAAAAAGGATCAATTTTCCGGTTGCCATTTTTTTTTTTTTTTCATTTTTCATATAATTGTTGAATTTTCTATTATATTGTTTTCTGTATACCTTTAAATTCTGGAAAAATAAATATGATTTAAAAAACATAAAATAATATTTCTTTTCAAAAATATTATTTATTGTAACTTGTAATTTGGGAAGAAAGTGCTCCAGCGCATTTACTTTTTTCAATGATGATATATTTTAGAAAATTTCTTAAACGTATAACAAAAAAATATCTGCAAAAAATATTGGCAAATTTTCATACTAATACATTCATTAGAAAGTTTAATTAGAGTTTAAATTAAATGCGATCTCATAGACCACACCCCCCTCTCAGTTAAGTCCTAAACTTTTACCTCCCGTGTTGAGGTTTGAACCATTTTCAGCGTGTTATTGTACCATGTACTATTGTTATGTATTTATGCATTATTTTACAATGAATATAATATGTATTACATTATTATATCATTATAATAAATATTTCATTGATATAAAAATGTAAAAATACTTGTTGTGGTATTAAATTTAAAAAATGTTAAAAATTCGTTAAATTTTTTTCTTGCATTGTTTTAAAACCTTTTTTTTTAAAAATTTCGCAAAAAAAAAAATAATAATAATAATAATAATAATAATAATAATTCATCAATGTTTTATACCTTAATTTAAAAAGAAAACTTTTCTATTTCAAAAAATGAAATAAATACATACTAAGGAGAAATAACATCATTTCAGGAAATTATAACTTTGTGTTTTAAATTAGTATCTTTCAATATGTTTTTGAGAATTTAATTTTTAAATCATCTCAAATATATTTTAATGAATGAAATTACAAATGTATTCAGATAGCTTTCAAAATTATTTTGATTTATTTTGTTTTCGTTACAAAATAATTCTTTCTCAGCCAAATTTTTATTTTTTTTCTAAATTCTCAATTGTACCTTTACATAAATTCTTCTATATATTTTCTAAAAAAGTGAAACTAATACAAATTTCAAAAACTTCAATTAATTCGAGAAAATTTGTCGTAATTTCGAAAAGATAATATTTGACTTTTGTTGCTCAAAACAAATACGTTTGCCTGTTTCATATTTCATAAAAAAACACTTTTCTTTTTTTTTTTTAAATGAAAATAAATTTATGTTCTCCACATGATGTATGATGAAAACATCCTAACTTGGGAAGCTCTCGATGAAAAATGGAAAGACTTCTCTTATTTTAAATTAATTAAAATTCTAATTAACACTTCACAAAAATTTTCAAGATACCAATTTACAACATCAAAGGCATGAATGTGTTAAATTTAGTAGCTGCAGATCAAATTTCCGGGCTTGCAGAGTGCCAACAACCTTGTAAATTTATTAGTAGAGGTGATTGAGTTCGAATACTTAATGCCCAAAACAATATAAGTAATAACATTATAAAAATTATTTAAAATGTTGTAGCAAAAAATGCAGCTTCAAAGCCTTCTTTAAATAGTAAAATTCTTTTTCAATGAAAGAACAAATGAATAAATTTTCAAATAATTTATAATTATATAAATAGAGAGATAAAAGATTTATTTTTTAATTAAGTTTTATATTAATTTCAGCAATTTTAAAGGAATAAACGCAAATCAAAGGAATAAACGCAATCATCATC